>VWYK01112335.1:0-15107 GCA_013399775.1 Semnornis frantzii | reverse complement strand
CCATTCTATGATTCTCCAAACATCTGGAGTCTGGTGCTACTTGCTCCAGAAGGCACCAGGATTGCATCACAAGGGATAATCTATCTGATCTTGATGGATATCCAGGCTTCAAGTACCTGTGCTAGAAATGGTGGCTGAGAGATGTCATTACTCTTGAAACTGTGGCCCTCTATTTGCCCCTGCATAGCCTATAGGTTTTGTGCCCCTTCCCAGCAGCACAACAAAGCTACTGACACTAGCAGGTGACCAGAGAGTCTCTAATCGCTGCGGTTATTGCTAGCTCTAAGTGCATACCAGAGGCTTTGGTGCAGATAAAAGTTTAGAAGAATTCTTCTTATACTCAGTTTTCTGAATCCACTGAAGTAGCTGATGGAAATACTTTCAGTGGTTTTGTTTGCTCTCCTCTAAAATGCATTATGTTGGATAAAAAAACATTAATATATGGCTTTGAACTAAAGGGATTCCAAACATGCTCTAAAGATTTCTTCAGAGTAAAGTTAGGTTGATGTTTTTTCTTTTTAACCTCTTTATTTCCCAACTCCCCCTCTTTTTTTTTTTTTCTTTTTTTTTCTTTTTTTTTTTTAAGTAAGGAGCTATTCTATNNNNACTCCCCCTCTTTTTTTTTTTTTCTTTTCTTTTCTTTTTTTTTCCTAAGGAAAGAGATTATCCTGATTTTAATTTTAGGTGTTTTGGGCTTTTAAAAAGGATTTTAGCACATAGTCTAACACAGAAATTAACAGCTTAATGAAACACCAACTCTGAAAGAGGTTTTTTTGTCAAGGAATGAGAGGGATTTTGTGTTCCACATGCTGGCACACTGATTCATCCATCCTTTATGAGGGCAAAATGACTATTTTCACTAATATATATGTGATAGATAACCATATTACATATTTGTTGTTGTTGGTTTTATTTTTTTTTCCCCAAGAGGTCATGTAATTTCACTCACTCAAAGATAAAACTATTTGAAAATAGTCAGTCTAGAGTTTTTAATTCTTTATTTTGACATTAGTATTCACTTTGAAGAACTACACTCTTAAATAATTTTAGATGCAAAGCCATTCCTGGACAAGTAGTAATAGAAAAAAATTCTGAGACTTGATCTCTTGGTTCATATAACATCCATGAAGCCATTAAGTCCTAAATTAATCCTGTTTGCCCCAGCCCACAGACTCGGATTCCAGGATGATTCTTTTGGTCTGAGACTTGGACTCATCCTCTTTTTTTTTTTCCTGATGGCTCCTCACAACTCAACTCAGAGCCATGTGCAGTGCTCTATACAATCAAACCTCTGTGCTCTAGCAGCCTTTCCTCTGTTCTGCTCTCAATTTTCAAAGTTTTTATTTGCTGGTTCCTCTCTACCTCCCCTTTGAAACCATTTTTTTGCACTCCAGAAAGTGTTTGTCTTCCTTGGCTTTTAGAAATACAATATTTGGCAGCTTATTTAATTATTGCATAGGTTTTTTACTGGTGGACATCCTCCCCAAAAGAAATGTAAGCACAAGCTTTACAAAGCAGGTTAAGGGACTGCAACAGAATAATCCTAATTTGGAGTTACTTCATGTAACTTGTGGGTTTTTTTTTTGTTTTAAATAGATTTTTTTTCCTCCTCTTTCCGAGCAAAGAACTTCCTCAGCTATTTGGATAATTTCATTTGGATTAAGTTAGGAAAGTACTATTGTATTTGCTCATTTTTGCTGCTGCTGCTGCTGACAAAATTATGGAACCAAATGAGAGGTTATTTCATTCAGGCAGTTTGTTTTCTCTGATGCAGACTGAATGGTTCTAAGTCATTCTGGACTCCACTGCATTCGACATCTGTCACACAACTCAGGTCATTTGTATTCCATTAGCGCGAGTTTCCCTTGCAACAAATCCTTTTCCTGCTCAAATTTATGTCAGAGATAATCATCCAGATCTTGTCACTTTTCACTATTAACAGGTTGAACCACTTCTGATATTAGTAAACATTTTTATTTTCTTGTGTGTACAACAAAGAAATAGTTTGGTTTAGTTCCATCTAAGGCTAGCAGACGCAATGTGGTTTTGAATATTGAACTTAAAGGGATTGACATGGTTTTTATGGCTGTAAGTCCCAATTCATGATCTGTGGTTAAGAAGTAAATCTAAGAGGTCACCAGAAAATCACTGCAGTCTGGATTCTCTCCACTTTTAAGGCAAGAATGTTGCTTTCCAAGAGAAAACAATGGAGACATGTTCAGGGAATGTTTTCAATATGCAGAGATATGCAGGCAGAGAGCATCAGTACCCCTTTCAAAAAAGCAATTTCAATAAATTATATAAAATTCTGGTACTGAAGAGATCACTCACAGCCAGATTCACCTGTGCAAACCTGCAGTCCTGTGTACAAATATACAACCTCTCAGAAAGTTGCTATACTGACTGAGCTGCTGCAGCATGTCTAAAGAAAGAGCAATGTAGTCTCCTGAGAAATGGCTAAGGGAATAGAAGTTATTTAGCCTGGAGAAAAGGAAGTTGAAAGAAGACCTTCTCACTCTCTACAACTCTCCTAAAGGGAGCTGTAGCAAGATGGGGGCTGGGTCTCTTCTCCCAAGTAGTAAGCGATAGGACAAGAGGAAGTGGCCTCAAGTTGTGCCAAGGGAGGTTTATGTTGGATATTAGGAGAAATTTCCTCACAGAAAAGGTTGTAAAGTCCTCAAACTGTCTGCCTGGAAAAGTGTTGGGAGCCACCATCCCTGAAGGCATTTCAACACCATGGAGATATAGTGCTAAGGGACATGGCTTAGTGGTAACCTGGCAGTGATGTATTAATGGTTGGACTTGATCTTAAAGGTCTTTTTCAACCAAAACCATTCTATGGTTCTACATACTTTGAGATGGAACAAAGGAATTTGACATAGCTTAGAAAAGCTGCTCTTGAAAAACCTGACAAATGAGACAAAGAGACCTGGTTGGATGTGGTGTGCAGGAGCTTAGGCCCAAATATATCAGCTCAAACCAGAAATACATTCAATTCTCAGTGTGCTATCTCCCACAGAAGCCAGTGAATGAGGAGTGTTAAAAGCATAGCCAGTACAAGTCTCAGAAATTATGGTTAGAGGTGGTGAGCATTCTGGTGATGCATGATTTTCAAATCCACCAGTTTGGCTCTAATCTACACTAGAGACAAGGAAATTAATTTATTCTACTTTGGACAGATTTCTTCTAATGTTTTCTTTATGTGTATCTGTAAGTATGAACTTTTCCCTTCATACAGAAAAAATAAACAGAGAAGTCCCATCATAATGGAAAACAGTTTAAAAAAAAAAAAAAGACAAGGTTTCTTTGTAGGAGCTCATCCCACTCAATGCTGCAAGTCTACAACACTGCTTGGACAATTTTCTTTGGCCTTAAATTGATGACTCCCATTGGAAGCAGCAAAAGCAACAAAAGAGCCTGGAACACTGCATTTGCTCATTAGAAAAACTGCATTTGTGAACCTCTTGGTAAGCAGAAAAGGGTTGTAATGTTAGATGATGCCTCTTCCTGAAGTTCTCTGCTCTCATCAGACCCCACCTGGTGTACTGTGTACACTTTTGGAGCCCCCAGCACAGGAAGGACATGGAACTGTTGGAGTCAGTCCAGAGGAGGTCACGAAGATGATCAGAGGTCTGGAGCAACTCTGCTATGAGGACAGGCTGAGAGAGTTGGGGCTCTGCAGCCTGGAGAAGAGAAGGCTTCCAGGAGGCCTTGGAGTGGCCTTCCAGTATCTGAAGGGGGCTACAGGAGGACTGGGAAGGGACTATTGACAAGGTCTTGTAATGGTAGTGATGAGTAATAATGGGTTTATACTGGCAGAGGGGAGACCAAAACTGGATGTTAGGAGGAAGTTGTTTGCACTGAGGGTGGTGAGACACTGGCGCAGGTTGCCCAGGGAGGTTGTGGCTGTTCTCTCCCTGGAGGTGTTCAAGACCAGGCTGGATGAGGCCTTGAGCTACCTGTTCTAGTGGGAGGTGTCCCTGCCTATGGCAGGGGGTTGGAATTGGATGATCTTTGAGGTCCCTTCCAACCTAAACCATTCTATGCTTTCTATGATTCTACAAGTTTTATTCAATACATATTAAATCTATAGGTGCCTATGACACAGCAGGAACTAACTGAGAGCCTGAAATATGCAAGAAAAGAAATTCCATTGATCTTTTGTCTATTTTTCACTATAGACTGAGGAGAACTTGGAACACTGAGTGCTGTTTGGGAAAGCCTTCTAGTACAGACATTAGGGACAACGCTGAAATCCACATAAGGTACTTCCTGTTGTATCTCAATTACTGGATTTAATTAGCACCCAGTAACCAAGAAAGGATGAGCAGTAACATTGAACACAACATAAGGTGTGGATGTGCTGGGAAATCCCCACAGTTAAATTGTGATAGCAGACACAAGACCACCCATGGGCACTGGAGTATCACATCCATCAGCATGGTGCAGGTTCTTCCTTAGCCATTGTTCCCTTCTTTTTTACCCTACACCTATAGATTCAGTAACTTTACCTTTACAGTTAGCATCATTGAATGATGAAAGAGAATGAGTTAACTACTGTAAAGAAAAAAAACACAGCTATCTTATGTTTTATATAGTATATATATGTATCTATGTATCTATTTATATATTTATATATTTCTGTTGAAAATCCATAACAGATCATCAAGAGTATTTCTTAAACAAAACCACATCTTAAAGGCACCCTGTAAGTGCAATTAGAAACATTTCCCATCAGAAAGCAAAGATAATGCTTCCTAAACGCTCTTAATTTCATACATCTGTTATGCTCTGTCATGAATTTTTTTTTTCCCCCTCCCAAGACAATTTTTGAAGGTTTCTGCCAACGTAATTCAATTTAAAGCTTTTAATGTCAGCTCAATGGGTCATGCCACTTTCTCCACATTTGTATTAGGCTTAGGGAAGGCAGAAATATGATGAATGCTTTTCATCAGTAACCTATATTCATGACAAAGAGCCACAGCATTTTTTTTCTTATTATATGTGAACCATATTTTGCAATCACTCTTAATTTTTTTTTTCCTCTTTAATGTATACACAGACATGCACACAGGTGTGTACACACACAGAATGATTTTGTGGCCTTATTTTAGGCCACAAGTCAATTGTATTGTTTTAACCCTGAAAATTGTCCTATTCATCTCCTTTCAAAATATGTCTGTAACTATTTTAGGGCTGATTACTGAGCAATAGCTATACATTAGTTTTTACATTGCCTCCAAACCGTGTTCAAAGGATCTGATCTGACCTTTCTATTTGTTTTCAAGGCAGACAGTTTTGCTCGTTGGACAATTCCCAAGTTCTGGAGCAGGTTAGGTAGGGTAGAGTCACATTTGCCAGAAAGCTGTAAGATCCTGGATGTGACCATATTTTGTTCTGTTTCTAATACAGTGTGACTGTGGAATTTGAGCTCATTCATTGTTTCCTAGCTGCTACAGTTGAGTAGTTGCACTTTGAATACCAGGCAAACACTCAAAAAGGGATTTTTTACCTTAGTGTGGGGAGAGTGGAAGGTTGTAAGGGCCATGATACATGAGGGGGGGAAAAAAAAATCATTATTTGTAAATATGTATATATACATTATTATAATCTGATCTTTATTTTGATAAGAAATATGTGGAGCTCAAGACTTAATTTGAAATGCAGATTACCTGTCCTGTAGCATGATATCTAGCATTAACAAGGCCAAGTGTAAGGTCCTGTGCCTGGGTAGGCACAATCCCAAGCACAAATACAGGCTGGGTGGGGAATGGCTGAGAGCAGCCCTGAGGAAAAGGACCTTGGGGTCTGGGGTGATGAAAAGCTCAACATGAGCCTGCAGTGTGCACATACAGCCCAGACAGCAACTGTGTGCTGGGCTGCGGCAAGAGCAGTGTAGGCAGCAGGGCAAGGTCCTACCACTTTGCTCTTCTCAGACCCCATCTGGGGTACTGTGTACAGTTCTGGAGCCCCCAGCACAGGAAGGACATGAAACTTTTGGAGTGGGTCCAGAGGAAGCCACAAAGTTGCTCAGAGGGCTGCAGCATCTCTGCTGTGAGGACAGACTGAGAGAGTTGGGGTTTTTCAGCCTGGGGAAGAGAAGGCTTCCAGGAGACCTTCTAGTAGCCTTCCAGTATCTGAAGGGAGGGCTACAGGAAGGCTGGGGAGGGATTATTTACAATGCCTTGTAATGACAGGACAAGGGGCAATGGGTTTAAACTGGCAGAGGGGAGATTAAAACTGGATTTTAGGAGGAAGTTGTTTGCAGTGAGGGTGGTGAGACATTGGCACAGGTTGCCCAGGGAGGTTGTGGCTGTTCTCTCCCTGGAGGTGTTCAAGGCCAGGTTGGATGAGGCCTTGAGTGACCTGTGCTAGTGGGAGGTGTCCCTGCCTATGGCAGGGGGTTGGAACTGGATGATCTTTGAGATCCCTTCCAACCTTACCATTCTATAATTCTATGATTCTATGATTCTACAATTCTACGATTCTGTGATTCTATGTTTAAAGAGACACTACTCCCTAACAGACTACCTTCTGACCAACTTAAAAAGTTCCAGGCGACTAAGGGGAAAAAGCTTGGCATTAAGAGGAGGTGATTCAGGATTCCCTATTGTTAAGAAGCCAGCCTTCCTCAGAAGCCTCTCAGGACTGCTTCACTGGAAGTTCTTTACAGCCTTTACCCATTGAAATTGTACGTATGAGGAGTTTTTTTTTCCCTCTTCATTCCTTCTCTGGATGAGAATCACCACCTAACTACAGTGAACCTTCACTGCTGTCTTCACTCACACCATCAGAGCCTGTCTGTCTCATTGAAAATAAGTTGCTCTCCTGTATCACATTGCTCTCTCAACCATGGTGGTAGTTGTTAAGAGTCTAAACTCAGCATCAATAATTCCCATAAGAAACTGCCTCAGCCTTGCATGAATGTCATAATCAAAAGAGTTGATCTCCAGAGATCACTTCCAACCCCTGTCTTTCTGTGACTCTGTGAAAATAGGTGTGGATATTCCTTGCAAAGGCCAGAGCTACAAATGCCTTCCATTAGACCAGGTTTGCTAGAGGTAGGACTGTTACACTCCCATGGATGTAGACTTATCCTCAAGAGTAGGTTCACCAAACTTCTCAGCAGCTACCTACCATCAGCCTCTCAGGTGGATTCTATTTTCACCAACACTCAAAATGATTTTGCAGTTGTCACACTTCTACAGTAAGAAGGTACTGCACAGATGGAGGTCTGAGTTAAAAGAACTGATTTTTGGAGCCACAGTCTGTGTCTCAATATTTGCTTTCATCCTCACTTGGGATGTGAGCCCTTGTTTCCCAGTGGCAGTTTGAAAAGAGTTGTGGAAGTATTTTGTTTCTGCATTTTCAATTGAAACAAAATATTTTGGCATTGTTGAAAGAGAATTGCCTAGTTTGGATTCACTGAGATGTCCCCAACCTCTTCATTTCTTGACAATAAAATCCTGTAGTTCAGTTTTCCCAGCTGGATTTGTAAGTGGGAGGTTTGAAGCTCCATTTGTCCCCGAGAACAAAGACATGTGGCAGAGGTACATCTCCTGCAGTGTCCCTGAGTTGCGTGATGCCTATAATGGGCTCTGACATGGCTTGGTGGGAAGTCTTATTCCACATCAGTGCTTTAGGTCAATCGAAATGGCTAAATACTCTGTGCAAACCAAGCCAGTTTGTAATGAGATACAGATTTATGTCCAAAAATCTTCTCCCATCCACTCATTGATATATCCTTTCACCCACGCATGCTTTGGTTTTATCAAGATAAGAAAGTGATTTTCCAAAATGGGATTCCAGCACAGGTTTTGCTATAATTTGCTTCGGCATCACTCTTCCTGGTATGAGGAGGCTGAAACACATCAAGCTCTGCCAGCAAAATAAACAGCAAATCTCTTTTCCCAAGGGAATTACCAGCCAAGGACATAGAACCAAGAGAAAGTTTTACACTCTCAAACACTGAGGGAGGGAGGAGTGTTGGAAACAGTTAATACCATTCCCAGAGCCTGGCCTTCCAGCCTGGGGAGACAGTCCTTTGCCTCACAACTGCACACCATCTCTAAGGCTGCTACGATTGATCAGGAAAGCAGATTTAAAACACCGGTCCAAGGCTTTTCCTAATTATCTTAAAATAATCATTCAACAACTCGAAACGACTACGACCACCAAGCAAACCTTCCAGGCTGTTCATTGCACACTAACAGACACAGCCTGACGACCCCAGAGAGCAAGGCAGCTCTTCTGATGCAGCATCATCTGCTCTCCAAGACTAAAGTGACGTGTCCTCTGCTCTCCACGTGTTCTGTGAACCGGGAATGAAGCCACATCGCTTCTAACACAATCCTGAAAGTGACACCTGTTCAGCACAGATACCACAGAGAGACTTTCAGAGCCCATCCCTTGCAGCCATGCAATCAAAGATCAGCTTTCAATGAAATATTACTTACTTGAATCAATGTTGTCTTGATTCTTCGTGAAGGGTGCAGCAGGCATAAAATGTGATATTGATTTCTGAGATGCAGCCTGGTCCTCTCTCCATGGCCATTTCAAAAAAATGCAAAGTATTTCTTTTCTTTCACACCACAGATCACGTCACCCTTACAAACTGGAGGCCAAGGCCCTTTTGTGTTGCCTCATATTTATCTCCTGTCCTTTTTTTCTTGTCCTCCTCTCTTTGTCGAGCAGTTTTTCTTTCTCCTCGAGTTTTTATTGCCTCTTCAGCTCTCCTCTTAGCTCCTGTTCTAATTTCTGCCTTTTCCCCTGCTCTCCTGAGTGCTTTTAGATTCTGATCTAATTTCTCATGTCTTCTCCCAGTGCTGCTCTCTCTCCTTTCTACGTTTCTGACCCTCACCTGTTCTCCTTTCTGCATCTCTGACTCCGACTCCGCTACTCCCCTTATGAGGCTCCGGCTCTGGATTTTCCTTCTTGTCATTCCCCACATTGCTCTTGGGCTGTTTTTAGCAGTCATTTCAATAAAGTTTTCCCTGCTGTATGCACAAATACAATGTCCCAGCCCCTCATAATAATACATCTCTTTTCTAGGTTGCCTCCCATTTCCACAATTAAGCATACATATCTTTCAACCCCAACAGTAGAAACAGCCGAAACAGCCAGGAACAAGGCTCCCTAAATCTGTAATCTGTTGCTGCCAGCCTCCCATGATAGACAAGGGTTGCTTTTTTTCTTTTTTCTTTTTTTTTTTTCTTTTTATTTCTTTTCCCTGAAACCAATGTGAATTTAAGTCTATCCCACTGGTTTGCTTTAATTAATTTAGGAGCTGAGGTCCAGATCAGAAAGCACAAAGCTGAAATGGTCTCTCAGTAGTCTATACAGGGAAGAATTAACATATTTTCTAGTTGGATTTCGGAGCAGCAATTTTATATAGGAAAACTACAGTTTCCTGAATACACCACTGGTTAGGTCACCAAAATGAATATTTTAAGTGTGAGAAGTGCCACAGGATCTTGACTAACAGTTAAGACAGGCTGGGTCTGAAACAGCTTCTAATGCCAGCTCTTCCCTGATGCTCTGCATGGTCTCATAGGAAGGCACATTATAGCCTGAATATCCAAATGATGTTACCAAGCAGCTCCTCTGGTTTGCCAAGATTTGCAAACAATTCTTGCTCAGTTTGTGAGAGCTGAAAAGATCACAGTGCATGATGGCATGTCTACAAATATTTTGGCTGATGTCTCGACTGTCACCCCACACCCATTGAGCTGCTGGGTTGTATGGTAACAATTTGATACTGTGAGTGGACAAACCCAAAACTTAGACTTAGGTTGATGCTACAAATTCTTGTGGTTGCAAGCTTGAAATGCTCTTTTAGTTACTTTGTGTTTTATTTACTTAAAACATACTTTGAAAATACTTGCCTGTAAATTTGTCCAAGTTGTTCACGAAGGTCAACATAAAAAGAGTTGTATTCTCCATCAACTTTTTTTTTTCCTCTTTAGATTTAAAAAACAAATGCAAAAGAGTAACATCTGATACAACATTTAAAATACATTAACCTAAGAAATTCATATTAACCAGTTTTTTATTACATTCACTTTTAAGTTCAATGAGCCTATTTATTTCTCCTTTTGAGATACAGGTTCCATCCAGCATGGTCCTAAATCCAAGGAATACTGATGACTCCATTTTGTATTCTGACCCTCTCTTGGTTATGATAGCAGAAAGCAGTATTTTCTGCCAGTGAACAGAAAAAAAACAACACCTTTGTGTTACTCAGACATGGTTAATACTGTGAGCATGAGTCTTCTATGCTGACAAAAAGTCCTCAGGCAGGCAGTAATCCAGGGTACCTCTGATGGAGCACAGGATCCAAAGCCAATTAAAAGTGCCATCTAGGGTCCAATGGCTTCCAGCTTGGCTTTGACCCAGGAACATGCCCTTCTTCTTAACAGGAAATCAGATTTTGGAAACAAATAAGAGAAGGATGACAAATGACTATAGCCTGTGCTAATTTCCATTTCATGTGAGTTCCATGGAAATCAATAGAGCAGCTCCTAGTCTCAGTAGCAAAACTTCAAATTTCACATAATTCTCCTGAAGTCATCTGGGTTTAGAGCAACATGGCCTGATGATTTGGTTTATTTTTATTTTTTTTTTTGTTTTAATAAGTCACAGCAGTATTTAGCCCAAATTAGTATATCCTGCAAAAAGAAACGTGAAACCGCGGTGCAACACAGACACATTTCACTTTCAAAGCTGTGTTTGGAAGAACTTAAGAACTTTGAACACTTTAAAGCTATTAAGTGGTCAGCTTTGGAGCTAAATATGCCTCAGTACTGACACTGATCTCAAAGGAATGCGAGAGTCTTTACCACAAATCCTGTGTGCTAAGGCTTTCCGTCGCTCCACGTTGCGCGTGTCCAGCACACGGTTTCTTGTGAGAAACCAGGTAAGGATTCACTCAGCCCTATGGCACTAGACTGGAAGGTTTTGCTGAAAGCAATGTCACTTCTCAAAGAGTCTTCATGGGAAAAATATTTTATTTCACTACAAATGCCTCGAAGGAAGAATTTAAATTCAGTAGAATCTAATATAACATGTCATTTTATATTCCAGCATTCCACCAGGCAGAAGTAACATAGTTCTGAGGAAGCCCATGTTCCTTCCAACATGCTGCTGAGCTGTGTGCATTTTATGTATATTCTCCTTGGTTCTGCCTTTAAAACATTCTTTTTTTTTTTTTTTTCAATTTACAAGCTTTAATTTTTCATAAATGTAACCACTTGTGCTCGGCAAATAGAAGGCTGAATGAAATTTGCCTCAAGTGTATTCCTAACTGAGTCAGAATCAATTGAATGGCTCAGGAAAATAGTTTTTTAAAGCTTTTTGTTGCTTGGGCTAATTGAAGGGATTAGTCATTAATATCAGGCTGATAATGATGTGTATCTTAGACACCTGGAATTATTTCTACTCCTTGATAGGTTACCTCAGAGATTCAGACTTAATGCGTCAAATCTGAGATAACATTGAAAACTGGACCAGGTCTCAGATCTAGGTACACCTAAATCAGATGTTTCCTATGTGTTCAGTCAAAATAAATCCCTGGGTCTCTACAAACTCAGGCTAAGAGAAACCTGGAGATAGGCCACACATAAATACTTTATAGAGTGTTGTGTACACTAATTAATAAATACAATTCTCTAAGAGCTTTCCGAACCTTGAACAAACATTGCTTAAACAAACGGATGCAAATTATTAATAGAAACTGTAATCTACCTCTCCATCTTCTATTTTTATTTGGCCCTAACCACTCTGATGCCAAAAGATTAGGAGAGCAAAAGAGGTTAACTTTACCAAATAGGAAAACACAATGTTCCAAAGCACGAAACAAATAATTTTAAGACCGAAATGTTAAAGAATAATGAATAATGTTATGCCCAAACCTCTCTGTTTAAGTCCTAATGGTAAAATCTGTGCCTCCTGCTGTTAGACACTCTCGTGTGACTCCACTGTTGTTTTATGTTTGTGAAGCAGCGCTGCAATATAAGGTGACAAACAAAAAAGATGGAAAAAAATACATNAAAAAAAAAAAAAGGGTCCACTCAGCACCTCAGGCTTTAAAACTCTTCTTACACACTTCAGCATGAAGTCTATTAAAGTGGAATATAGTGGAAATACAATATACAGCAATGAATGTCTCCAAACCAGCAATTTAGCGCTAAAGCTGAGGGCAGTTCTTATGCACCGACTTTTAATACCGAGACGATTTGTGGTCTCACAAAGTTCCTGCCTTGGGCAAGAATTGTGCTGTGCTCTAATAGGTCTAGTTTGTTGACTGTCAGAATAATGGAGAAATTGGTAGCAGAGGGCCTGAGTGCTGTAAACAGCTGAGATAATTAGAAGGTCTGTCAGGAGAAGAATAAGGCTAAAGTAGTTTACGTTCTGTCACAGGGTGGTATTCATTCAGAAGGCTGCTGGATAATGTGGGATATGCTGCCTTACGTCCTAGCAGGCTTGTCTGGAGGTGGGGAAAGAGTGGTTCTTGTCAGTTTAGTCGGCTTCCTCTGCTGTCTTGTCCTCTGTAGGCTTGCTAGGGTTTATATTTCTTCTTATTAAAATAATACTTCTTGCAAGCAAAATGCTGACTTGCTTTTTTTAAGCCAAGCTGCTGAGTTAATAGGAAGCTCAGCAGCACGGGGAGCGGGGGGGGCAGGCTGAGGAAGCTGCAAGTGCTGAAAGAAGCTCTTTGTGCAGATCAGGCACTAGAAGCACCCTTTCCCTCCAAAAAATAGGATGCTGAACATATGGGTATGTCACCATCTTAACAGAGGATGCTCCTGTATTGAAAAAGCAGTGCTCCAGAAGTTGGAAACAGCAGAAGTCTGGTGCCTCAGCCAAGAAACCAGACAGTAGGAAGTCCAGCAATCTAGAAACTGATGCCACAAAGCCATTTCTAGGAAGTGACATGCCTAGGGATGAAGCCAGCCAAAGTTTTCAAGGCTGGTTTGTGGTTTTGGTTCTTAGTTTAGGGTCTGACTTGGGGAGAAGTGAAGGATAAGTGTTTTCTAGAAAGGCTTCTTACTTTCTTCCAGAATGTCTTATTGTTCAGAAACTGGATAGCCAAAACAGCAATTGCTTGAAACTGATGGTACTTCAGTAAATATAGAATTAGTGTGAGTGTTCAGGAATCAGCAGGGTATGAAGTTATGCTGAGGTTAAGGTATGTTAATGCTTAGTAACAAGCAAATATTAATACGTTTTGAGTTATAGAGAAACAGGCTGGGAGAGGTGGAACCGGCACGTGGCCAGGAGACCTTTGTCCTTCTTAGTCTGCCATTAACGAGTCACACATTAACTTTGCTCCCACACCAGGCTCTTCTGTACTTCACCAAAGTGGCTAAGGGATCTCTGGGTATCAGATGATTTTCAAGCAGCTGTTTATGGATGATGCCACTGGTTGCAGGCAACGTCTCACAGGGTTGGAGAGCAGATTCTTGCAAGCTGTTTTTATGTAGTGTGGGTCTCTCTGAAGGTTACCCACATTTTCCTGGATCTGTGGAAAAGAGAGAGACTAGACACTCAGGCCAGGACTGGATTTTTTTAGGACTTGGATGGTCCACAACCATCTCAGCAAGGAGTATAAGAGAGCTAATTCCACTCAAATGTTTTAGCGACGTCATTCAGACAGCAATATTTGGTCCTTTTGCTCCTGCAACAACTGTAGCCCTCCTGGTTTGTTGGATTTTAGCATAAGATGCAGACAGTCCTTGTTATAATTTTCTGGCCCTGCTTCCCTCAGTCCTTCTGAACACCTGAAAGGCTGTTGCTTTAATAATTCGATTGTCCTTTTGACAGGACTGGAGGAGTCTTTTTTAAGCTCTCGCAGCACTGTGCAACAGCAGGCAGCAGACAGTGCATGATTGCACTGGGACTTAAGAGCAAACTCCAGCTCACTGTCAATGGCTGTGTGCCAGACAGCTCAGCCTGCAGAGAGCAAAACCTTTCAAAAGGCTGAGCATATAGAAGGGAGGCTGTCAGCATCCCTCTGAACAGTTAGTGGGGAGACTGCCACAGAAAGAGGGAGCACATCTGAAAATTGAGGTGTACAGGGACAAGCAGCATAGAAGGGCTAATTATCTTCCTATTCCCCTTGCGTGCCTATTAAGGACCACCAAAAATAGCATCTACTTAAGGATCAGGATTATTTTTCCCTGTCTGTTAAGTTAAATGGATGTCCCACCCACCTGTCATTCGGTGAAGTGGAATCACTCATGGAAGACAGAGCTGGCCAGAAGCCACCTCCTGACAGTGCAAGGCAGGTCTGAACAACAAAGTTTGGATCAAGATCTGAACTTCTCTCACATCCAAATACGTTTGGATCCAGGAGGTTGGCTGACACCCATCTCTGCTACGTCTCTTCTGTGATTATGTGTAAATGGCCCTATTGCTTCCCACTACACTCGATGTAATCACTTCCATTTGGGTCTCTTTCTGCATAAAAATCTGCCGTCACGATGACCAATGTGCGATGCCTTGCTGCATGAAGATTCACTCCTAGCTCTTACGAGGCATCAGTTTTCACCTGGAAACATACTAGCTGAGCTTTACTGATGACAACTTCCATATTCACAGTACTCATTATTAAGCCAATTTTAACTCCAGGTTTAAATGGGGAATTCTTTACTGCGCTGATATCAAGACACTAAATGCTTGACAGCCTGTGTGCATGTGCAGGGGACCTGATTCGGACTCTTCCTTCCTTCACATCTGTTTTATGCCTCTGCAATTCCATTGCCTTCAGTGGAATTGTTCCTGATCAGAATTTGATGAATACCACATTTCCCTATGTATCACCCACAGATTATCTATAAAAACTCTGAGTCGTCAGCAGTGTGGTTTATACCCAGATGTAAGTAATGTGAGGGGAAGTTTGCTCTGGGGGCCCCTTTTTCCTGGTTGCCCCATCACCTCTAATTCCTCTCCCATTTGGTTCCTTTCCCCCCTAAACCCTCCTACTTCAGATTCCTCCACAGTTTGAGTTCTGCTCTGCCCTCTTCACTTCTGATTCTGAGTGGCTTGTAAGTAACCACCTGGGGATGTATTCTCAAGTACCAGTGTCTTTTTTTTGTTTCTTTGTTTTT
>VWYK01112333.1:364-26116 GCA_013399775.1 Semnornis frantzii | reverse complement strand
AACTGATACCCCAAAGTCCTCCTCTAATTTTACTGAAAGGAGTTTGCAGTCCTGTTTTTTTCCTACATGGACATATATACTCAAAATAAGTAAGTTCTGCAGAGAGGAAGTCAGCAGCATTATACATCAGCCTTGCATGTGCTTCATGCACAAACCAACTTAGCAACTCACAGCACTCCAAGAGCATGTAAAAGTGGCATGGTTCAGATGGAAAACCCACCCAAGGGAGCCCTGCTTTCAACAGGCACCGTTGTCTTGGAGAGAGATTGAGAATGCTTCCCTTCTTCTCGAGAAGTCCAAGACTCTTAAAAGACAGTATGAAGGACTACATGTTATAATCACAGGACATTACATGGTTTTCCCTGAGAAGGTCCTGAGAGGACGTGACAAATGACACAACATACATGCATGAACACATCATCTTGTAGAGGCATGCACCTTCCAATATGTTGCACATAACCTCAGCTATGTGTTCTGTACCATCAGATAGATAGAGTTGCTCTTTGGCAGATCAGAACAGATGGATCTGGAGTCTGTGGTGTTCTAAGAACTTGATCATCTGCAACATTTTTCCAAAAGACAGTTTCTTATACCTCATTGGGAGACCAATCTGGAAGAAAAGAACAGTAAGAATATTCTCTATTCCTCACTAGACACCTGCCTCTGCTCTGACACTCATGTACAAATGGTTGTGGGTTTGTTGCTTTTTCTGAGGCACTACTACTAAATATTCTGAAGCACTAAATGTGATGTATCTGATGAGATACATCACAGAAGAAAGTGAAACATCAGTATTGGCAATCTAAAGCAACTCTCATGGATGGAAAGCATGAAACCTTCAAAGTACTTAAAGTGTGAAAGGACAGGATGTGCTAAGGTATCACTGGAGACCAGTGACAAGTGGCATCCCTCAGGGGTCAGTGCTGGCACCAGTGCTGTTTAACATCTTTGTCAGTGACATGGACAGAGGAATCAGTGCACCCTCAGCAAGTTTGCAGATGACACCAAGCTGTGTGGCACAGTTGACCTGCTAGAGGGCAGAGGTCCACCCAGAGGGACTTGGACAAGCTGAAGAAGTGTGCCCAAGCCAACCTTGTGAAATTCAACAAGTGTAAGGTCCTGCACCTGGGTTGGCACAATCCCAAGCACAAATCCAGGCTGGGTGGCAAATGGCTGAGAGCAGCCCTGAGGAAAAGGACCNCTTACTCTGCTCTCTTGAGACCTCACCTAGAGTACTGTGTACAGTTCTGGAGTCCCCAACACACAAAGGATATCAAACTGTTGGAGTGAGTCCAGTGGAGGCCACAAAGATGATCAGAAGCCTGGAGAACCTGTCCTATGAGGACAGGCTATGAGAGTTGTGGCTCTTCAGAATGGAGAAGCAAAGGCCAAAGCCTTTGGAGACCTTGCAGTGGCCTTCCATGAAGGGGGCCTGGAAGAAGGCTGGGGAGGTACTGTTCACAAGACCTTGTAATAACAAGACAAGGAGTAATGAGTTTAAACTGGAAGAGGGGGATTTAAACTAGATGTTGGGAAGAAGTTCTTTACAGTGAGGGTGGTGAGACATTGGAACAGGTGTTCAAGGCTAGGTTGGATGAGGCCTTGAGCAACTTGTTCTAGTGGGAGGTGTCCCTGCCTATGGCAGAGGGGTTGGAACTAGATGATCGTTGAGATCCCTTCCAGCCTAAACCATTCTGATTCTATGATCAGTCAAATGTTAATACTTCATTCATCGGCATGACATCCTCCATCCTTGCCTACTCACCTTCAATCCAGAGGGATCTTCAGCTGCTGTCTGCTCAGTTGGACAGGATTCTAGGGATTGGTGGAGATGATTCACAGCCTCACTTATGGCACTGTGTACAGCCTTGATTCGGTCTTCCGTCATTCTTCCTCCATATAGGTTCTGCACACCACGGTTTACTGTAAAGATACACAAGATGAGTTTCCCACACTAACTTTCAAGCAGATCTTTCATCTCAGATGGATCTCAGCACTTACAAATGCCTGGTGGGGTTCTATGCAGCTCAGACTAACAAAAAAAAGGTTTACTACTCTCATGTATATTGACACACAGAAGGATTATTTCAGAAAGTTCCCTCTAGTGCTCTAATGAAAAAACAAGTCTTTCTGTACTTACTTCCAAAACTGTGGCCGTAATATTCGCTGGAACCCAAAGTACCAGCAGCAGAGGGGTGACTGTGTGAGCCTGAAGAGGTCCTTGCTGTAGGATCCTGGAGTGGTAGCGGTGCAGTTAACTTTGTACCACCTAGTCTGACAGACGGGTTAGGCAGAGATTCCTTGTGGCAGATGTTGCTCGTGCTACCCTCCCCTTAAGAAGAAAAGAATGACAGGTTGAAAAGGTTGCACGAGGGACCTCAGATCATTTCATGCCAGGCCAGAGAAGGGCCTTCATTTTGTCCAATAGTCTGCATGCAAAATATTACAAATTAGTTGTATCTATATGACAAATAACCACAGGGTAGCAGGTTAGCACAACACCTGAGCCACTGCAACTACTAACATGCCTGCTCCTACGTGACAGGCAATGCAGTTCAGCTCAGACCTTGGTGTGTGGTTTATATCAACATGAGGAATTTTGCACCTGAGATCACAGTACAAACACAAGGACAGTTCTACATGTTCTTCCCAAAGGATTTATTCCTTTTGAAGATGTTTTGGCCACAAAAATGACCTAAATATCCAAGAACAGTAAGCTTTTCTCTCCTTCATGCTTGCCTGCTCCTCTCATCTTGCTTAAAAACAGATATGGTATAAAACATCAGGAGTGCTTACTGTGTGATGGTTTGCGAATTACTGCTTCCTTGTTAGAGATCCTGTTTTGAGAGCTGTCAGACTGGATCTTATCATCACCACAACTGATGTTATGATTACAAAGTAACTCTCCTGTTGAGGTGATCATACAGGTAACAACAACATGCCTCTCCACCACAGGCAATTAATACTAGTTAATAGAGTTAGGAAATAATTTTACAGGAACGGCACAGCAGAAGATGATTATTTTGTACCTGGTAACTGAAACATTAAGGCACAGTGGCCAAAACAGGCATTAGCAGCCTGGTCCATACAGGAAAAATGAAGTTCACACTTCACTGGCAAGTTCTCAGTCATGTAGCCAAAGCTGAAAACAGAACTAATATCCTTATTCATGAGAGGAAACACTTTTGGGCAGCCACTCTTCAGAGCCAATGTTTGAGTTGTTCATGCTCTTCCAGAAGCATACTTAGCAACTAATATTTGTCATCTTCAATCTCAACAGACAACTTTTACACTGAGCACATATCCATCAGACAAACTTTATAGAGAGCACATACAATATGTAAGTTTATGCTATTTTTCCTCAATATTAACAACAACAGTAAGATAAACTGTTCTGCAAAGTTCTAGGGTGAAGAAAAACAAACAGTAACAAATTACCCCCACCTTTTTCAGTTGTGTCTGCTGTTGAAATGCTCAGAGCATCAAGTGCAGCTTCCAAATCTTGTACTTGCTTTAATAACCGTTCTCCTTTATCTGGCAGCATCTGTAGGTTCACTGTAGCCAATGTACTCTGTAAAAGAAATTTTAAAAAGAGAAGAATTCAAAATCTGGGTGTGCTTACCAAGCTCTCTGCCAATAGAGATCAGGTCGAAAGCTTAAAAACACTCATGCCATAGCAATTGTGATACTGTTCTACAGTTTCTAAAAAGCATTTAAATGCCTCTCAGTGTGAGAAACAGTCTCTTAGAGGAAACTAAACTAACCATTAGGGTACTTAAGAGATGGAAGGATGCAGGACCTTCCCTTCTTTATGAAAAAGGATGAACAGGTAGACTTGAGACAATCTTAACAGTGCTCAAAGTACCTAATGTTCATCCTGCTTGCACATTTTTTCCATGACTGGTATATTTTGAAGTTCTGTTTGGAACTCTAGACAAACAGGGGGGTTTATAATAAAAGAGAAATAAGGAACAGTTATTAAGAACGATTTAAAAAGCAAACAGACAGGTAATTTATTTAATCTTCGTGTAAATATTCAAGGTTAGATCATTCTCACTCCACAAGGCCAAGAGAGACCATAAGAAACACATATGTTATTTAAAAGGTTCAGCTGGCTGTGCTGAACCATCTTACACAAATTATTGTATGGGTGAAAGACAGACACAACCTCAGGCAGGTCAAACCTTAGCACCCTCAAATGCAGAAGGTTGTATTACCTTAGGGGTAACTGTCTCATATGTGGTTTAAAACAACTAGCTTCTGCCTAGGCTGAACTCCTTCCCATACCTCATCTTCATAGACCATCTAAATATTTTGAGGTCCTGCTGTGATGGGATACCCTATGCCTGTCACAAGTAAGGGAAGCCACACTCAACAAACAACAATAGAACAGAATAATAGGTGAAATAAATGACCTTCTTCTGTTTCAGCTGGACTACAAGATGGTTGTGAACAGTTTTAGGATCCTGGGGTCCTTGCACATGATGCAATGGTGCAGCTCCCGGCAAAGGCATCCTCTGCGTACTCTTCCCTGTTTTTTCTGAAGGAATCTCTCTTGATTGCAAACTCTCAGTTGAGTTCTCAGGTTGACTTTTACCTGAAGAGTAGTCACTGCCAGAGACTTTATCAACAGGCTGTCCCAGCTCTGGCCTGATTTGTGTCACTGTCTCTGCTCCCCCCTTCGGGGCAACATGCTGCAATACCAACTGTGGTACCGCTGGGGAAATTGCATCTTCTTCAAATAGCAGTTTCTTTTCTCCAGTCTTCTGACCTTCATGTTCCTTCCCTCTGGTTTCTTTACCCCCATAGCTCTTTAAACTTTTCACTCCAAGCCACTCTTTCTCTGGAGGCTCACCACTTGTACTTTGCTTTCCAAAACCTTGTGGTAAAAGTTTTGATCTTGCACCTGGCTCTTTTTCCACATGTTCAGAAGGCTTCCTGGATTCTCTGCCACTGTCATTGCATTTCTCTTCCTCCCCAAAGATGTTTTTCCCTTTGAAAGTCTCAGAATGACCAAATTTAGATGGTTCCACTGTGCTCTCCTTAAACTCTGAATCACTCTTTACCATGGACTGCTTCCTTTCAGATTTCAGCCCTTCCAGAGGTTCTTTCTCTCTGGAGGGATCAGAGGTTGATTTCTTTTCTTTGAATGACACCAGCATGCTTCCTTTCTCTGCTTTTACTCCTTTTGCTTTACTTTCCTCTCCATCTCCTTGGTTGATTTGTTTCCAGGATGATGGTTCACAATTCTTGTCTATGACTTTGAATGGATTTCTTTGGCCACTGGGATTGAAGAGAGGTGCTGTGTTGGGCTGGGATTTCAAGGTTTTTGACACATTGGTAGCTTTTGGATCCTGCAAAATATATGAATAAATGCCAATGTATAAATTATTAAAGCCTGTTAACTATACATACAAAATGATCTTCCCAAGCAAGACTTCATTTTCTGCAAGCATCATCTTTCCTATCATGTTAGCAGGATCAGGATAAATATTTTACAAGGAAAACAAAACTGCTGATTTTCTACTTTCCATTCCCAGGGGATTTTTTTGGAATCAAGTTCCTACTGCATCAACCTCAACAGAAGACTGCCAGAAATCAAAATCAAGTTTATTTTAAGACTAGAAAACTGTACTTGACACAATTCTGGATTACAAGATGTCTCATCTGGAGGACAGCAGGCCAATAGCTTTTAATCTAGAAAATACAAACTGCTCCATTAGGTAGCCTCAGAGGTGATTACAGCAGAAAGAATTAAAAGTCATGCTAGAATAAGTTAATACTTATTACATTAGTACAAATGAAACACTCATACCTGCCATGGGACACTTCCACACCATTTCTTCCCATTCGCCTTACTCTTAAGACATCGGTAAAACAACCTACCAAAGAATAAAACAAGACTTGAACTGCAGGAGTCAGTAAAGGAACTCTAAGCACTCTTTAAAACTAGTTTGCACAGGCGAGTTTTTTACAACTGTACTTTACATCCAGAGTTATACATACTAAAAGGCCATGAACACTAGCATTTACAAAAGCATTGTTCTCTGGATAAAGATTCCTAGGGTTTTGGGTTGCTTGTTGGTTCTTAAAAATACCTTTTTAACACTAAAAAACATTAACTGCTCAGGCAAAAATACTCTTTATCTTCAAAGCCTCAGATGCGTTCTATGATTTCAAGGTGTAAAGAAACAGCTATTATTTTAGTTACACTGCATAGGCCACCTCATCTTTAAAGCATCTCAGGAACAGAAAGAACTTTGTATGTGATCTTTTATTTAAACTGGCAGCCAAGTACGACTGCTGCAACAAGTGTATCAAAATTAAAACTGGTGAATTCAATGCAACTATTATGAGCCTTGAATGAGTCACAGATTCAATTATCTTAAAAATAAACATTATCTGATCACTTACATTTCATGGTATAAATCTAACTGCTAATAAAAAAAGCAATAATTTTGAAACATGCTAAGTGAAGACCTCAAGGCTGGAGGAGCCTTTTAGTTCTAGAAGGAAACTGCAAGTCGTCTGCCATGAGACAGTTTCTACCTTTCTCAAGCTTCAGTTTGGTTTAGACTGGGTATTAAAGAGAAATTCTTTAAAATAAGGGTGGTGATACACTGGAACAGGCTGCCCAGGGAGACTGTGGATACCCCCTCCCTGGAGATGTTCAAGGTCAGGTTAGATGAGTCTAGTGGAAGGTGTTCTCAACAATGCCAGACAGATTGGAATGAGATTATCTTTAAGGTCCCTTCCAACCCAAGCCAATCTACGAATCAAACCTGGACATACAAGCTTTCTTTTTTTTTTCCCACTTTGAGGAACTTACTGGTATTCATCTCTGTCCTGGTGCTGAACCAGGACTTGTAGTTCCACCATGCATCCCTCATGAATCAAGCAGTGAGAAGCAGGAATACTGAAAACAAGAAAGGAAAAAGAATAAAAATGACAAGACAGGTTGATCGACAAGGAGCAAAAACCATTACTACTGGGACAATCTTTGCCAAGACTACAAATAAAAGTATGCGACTTCCGGCCTAGCACTGGATTTCCTTCTCAACAGTTGTGCGTGTGTGTCCCTTCTCCCCAGAGCTACAGTAGGCCCTCCGACCCCACAGCCCTGAACCTACGGCGCCGGTAGGACGAAGTCACAGACAGCTGGGCCCTGCGCTCCGCACACGTAGAAGCTTTTCCCCTGGTTTGGGCCATCGCGGACACCTGTCTTCAGGACGCAGAGGGATCCTGAAAGGTAGAAAAGAGGGTAACGAGTCAGAGTCAGACTCAGACCGGGAGCGGGACCGGGGTGGGGAGAGGACCGGGAGCGGGAGCGGGGGCGGGAACGGGGACGGGGACCGGGGGCGGAGACCGACCCCTCATAACCGGCAAGCCGATCACCCCTCACCGTGCTTTGTGCAAGGCACAGCCTCCATTGCTGTGCAGAGGTAGCCACGCCCACTTTTGAAACTGGCCAATCCTATTCAGCGCAAGGGCTCGTCCAATCACAACGGGGCAAGGGGGCGATGGAGCAAATCGCTGCTGTGCTGTTACTTCCCAACTCCCCGCCCCCAGCTCCGCGAGGTTGATTCTGGAGAAAGGGCGGGAAGAGGAAGGGGTGCTGCCATTGGCTGGCGCGCGCTGAGGGGGGCGAGGCCATGGCGAAGACGGGGGCGTGGCTTCTCCCGCGGCCCATGCGCTGCTGCCCCACTCCGCCCAGGCCCCAAGGCGGTGCTCGGTCAGGAGGCGCGGTGGGACTCTCCGCTGTTGCGCTCTACCCCGGCCGTGAGGTGGTACTTGCTCCAGGGGTACCGTGGACACTGTTGCACGCTAGAAAGCAACCACGTGGTGAGCCACCAGTGCCTCCCTGTATTCTATGTGAAGTCCTTTGGTTTATTACATTTTTAAAATATTTAAAAATAAGTGCAAAGCGAAAGAATATTTGTGTAAACAAAACACGGACCGTCAGAAGCTGGAAATAACTGGGTTTTTTTCCTTTTTTTTTTTTATTTAGGATGGGCAACACAGTTTTACAAAGTGTGTCCATTTCTTAGTGGCTTTGGTTAATGACAATTCAAGTGAGATAATGACTCTGGCAACAACGGGTTATAACGTGTGTATAAAAATAATTAACATTTACACTACATAAAGGATTGGTGACATTAGCGCTGACAGCCAAACTCAGGGTGTGAACCGATGCAACTCCCCTGACCTGCCTGAAGACTGAATTTGGCTCACTACCTGTGTGAAAAAGGCGGGTTTTTTACACAATACTTGTGAACTCTCTGCTTTCACGCGTGCCTTTTAACACCAGCTTCACCTCAGTTTGCACACCCAGCAACAGCTTTACTCATCTTATTCTGGGGCAAGAGCATCGAAGAAAAGGGATGCAGACAAGGTACATCAAGCCTCAGCTAGCTTGATGTACCTTAAGGAGTGCCAGAGTACTACTAACAAAACTGTGATTGTAATGTTAATAGCAGCAATAACGATCTCAGTGAAGGGTATTTCCTGGCAAATACCGGAATTTTTAATTATTTCTTTTTAATGAGTGCTGACAGGTGACCATTTGTCTATTGCATTAGAACTAAAAAATACAGAAATTGAGGACCTCATTATTATTAGTTGTTTCATTCCTGCATTATGCAAAGAACTGTCTTCCTGGTGCTTCAGTGTTCTTGAACAGCCTGTTCTTTATCAGCAGACCATGTACTGAATTTTAAGCATGCAGTTCTAGCTGACATGGATATGTAACGGGATTCACACTAGTTCATGAAGTCAAGTTGCTTTGTCCAGAGATGGACATAAGGTGGTGCTGAAATATATTTCTGAGTCAGAAACACAAATAGGCTGTCTAAATACAGTAGTGGACTGAGGCTCAGCCACAAAAGCAGCTTGCTCCTCTACCTTTGAGTAAGTTGCACACAGCCACAATTTAGCAAGTGTACACAGCTTTTGCTCAGATGGAAACATTCTGCCCCTGAATTCCAAACAACTTGCAGCAAAAACTCATACAAACCATTTATGGCAAAACGTGGAGGCATGGGGAAGCAAGCACAGAGCAAACAAATGCAAACCATGGGTCTTCAAGTCCACTTGCTACTGACGCTCACCCACAAGAAATTACCCTGTTCACTTATGCCTCCCTCTCTTTGAAACAAGTAGCAAGGCAAAGCTGGAAACCCCGGTGAAGGAAGGGTCCAACCTAGACAGACACAGAAAAGTTCAAGCTGGGCATACTTGTACCATCCACTCATCCTTCTTTTCATAACAGACCTTTCCACCTTTGCAATCTATTCCACTGCCAGCAGCTTGACTTGCCCAGCTTTCCTTCTTTGGCAAGCAGGGCTAATCAACTCTCTCATAAAGGCCTAACAAGATAATGCCTGTACAGTGCTTAAGAACATGCAAAGTGCAATGTAAGTGCCAAATGTTCTTGTTTCAGAGATTAAGGAATTAATACTCCAAGAAATATATGCACTGAGGTAACTATAGCTTAAACACTACATTCCCTCGTGAATAAAAACAAACAAACAAACAAACAAAAACACCAAGCAATACCAAACTCATAGAACTTTTCTCTCTAGAAAAGATGATCTCTTGGATATGAAATGGTAATACCTTATTTATATTTTGTCAAGCTTACCATAGAGCGTCCTTTTAATAAGAACAAAGCTGTGAAGTAAACTGAAGTTCTCAGAGAAACCAAGAACTCGGCATTGATGATTTTCTGAAATATCATTTCTATCGTATTTCCAGCACAGATCTGCTTCCACCCATTAGATCTAGAGAATCTGGCAGCTCATAACAGAAGCAATTTGTAGTCCATTTTCAGATCTAGCACTATGATAGCTGAACAGTCAGAATTATCAGCTACCAAGGCTAAGCAGGACCATAATTTGCATGAATTGAGGTTTTGCCCTCAGTGAAGCAAGGCACTGGAATACGTTGTCCAGGGAGGTGGTGGGGTCAAGTCCCTGGAAGTATTTGAGAAATGTGTGGATGTGGTACTTTGGGACATGGTTTAATGGCCATGGTGGTCTAAGGTTGATGGTTTGGAGTCGATGACTTTAAAGGTCTCTTCCAACTAAATTGATTCTATGATTCTAAGTCCATGCTTCTTATTTGGGAGTCTATGTAATGCTGTATGGAGTACCCAAAGCATGAGCTCCTATCAGAGCACTCCAACTCTGCTGATCCTGGTGGTCAGAAAAGAATCATAATAATGAATTAAACACTGCACGTATTTCTCCTTTTTCATCCTGTATCAGCTTTGGCCAATAACGGACTTAAGATTCAACAGACTATTGATCTAGTGGATGAAATCAAACTCTGCATTCTTATGCATTGTGTGATAGATTTAAGACATGGCACAGAAGAGTCAATAGCACCCCTAAACATTAAACAAATACTGCAATAAAAACTTTAAGTACCAGAATTCACCTGTTTTTCAAGTGCTGAAAAAAACCACTGAAAACATCCCAACAAGGTACCCTGGTTCTGCTGAAACACTAACAGCTGTAGTAGGTCCTGCTTAGTGGTTTCATTCTATTTTCGTACTTCAGTGCTCCTGGTCAAACATTCCCTTCATCAATGCTCTGCAAGTGAAGTCTTTGGCTGGCATGGGGCCTGACACCCCGACGTGGGTTCATAGTGCTTCCCAGCAGAGTCCTCACAGGGAATAGAGTTCCTGGTAAAGCATCTTCTCCAAACAAGCTGATTTTCACATCAGCTTCAATAGCTCTTGCTAAACTGGATGCGTAACTGTCCAGAGATTTATGGACTTCAGCTTTTACATGAAAAGCAGAATTCTTTGTAGCTTCTAAGACAAAAACAACACACAAAAAAAAGCACAACATATCAGAAAATTACAAGTTGATCAGCATGCCTGCACAAATGCTTGAAGCCTACTGTCTTGCTTTGTTTCAGGAATAATGGGATGATTATGCTTTCTGCAAAACAATTATCTTGAAGTACCCAGGGCTCCTAAACCATTCTATGAATATGAAGCTTCAGGTGATCTCAGCAGGTCAAGCAGGGAAAGACTACTTCCAATTCAAGTTAAAAAAAAACCCAAACCATAATGTCCTGGTGAAGTAAAGTCTTTAAACATATTTAACTTTGAACTAAATGTATGCTGAATGATTTTCTAAATCTGAAGCTGTGCATGCAGGAATCTGTTGGTTTGAATTTGTACCCAACTGAAGACAACACCTTGATTTCTGCTTACTACCTGGGGTCCAGCATTAGGGACTATTGTAATTGTTTGGCATCAGGCAAGAGTCCATGCAGAAAACAGGAATGAACCCCTCGGTTTGTACTTTCTCTGCTGTAAGAACGATTTACAGCCTTACAGGGATTCTTAGTGCACTTGGACTAAGATCTCACACTTCACTGACATGAACAATAACATTTAAGAGCTATTTCATACTACAAATTTTATACTACAAATGCCAGGCACTGCATTTATGGATTGTCTCCAATTCTCAAGAGCTTCTAACAATTAGTGATTAAAATCAGTCTGATGACCTTAGGCTTAAATTTCTTCCAGCCACACTGTGAGACTTAACTCCACTTCCCAGGGGAAGATGTAGAACTCTCCATGCCAGGAAAGGTTGAAGACTGTAGTTGCAGACTACATTCTATCACCTTGGATGCACTTGATCTTTAGTGTTGACACAGTTGCTTATAGAATCTATCTACCTATCTACCCACCCAACACATTGTGCAACACAGGTGTTTGTCCTTAATCCTTCAGTGAAGCTAATGAAATAATGTAAAGTCACAAGAGGTTCTGAAAATTCTGAGACATACCAGGAAGAACTGCTAAACCTGTGGGGAACTTTTTGCACTAAGATATCTCTCTTTCACGAAACTGCATGAAAAGTAAGATGCCTGCCCTCAGAAAGATAATGGGAAATGTCTGGTAATGTATTTGTCCACGGAAATAATCAACTCATGCTGGGATGAGGGGAAAAGTGAACTTTGCCAGGATGTTTGAAGAGAAAATTCCACAGGAAGAGTCTTCTCATTATTTCCTAATCATAAAAATTGGTCAGGTTTTATTATCACTTGAGTCTTAAGGGCATTCAGTTCCATTTTTGTACTGCCCACAATCATTTGTTTAATAAATTCAATTGTTATTATCAATTTTTCTAGTCCATACCAGCTTCTATTAAATTATGCCGTATTTTACAGATGATCCAGAAACACTTTGCTGGCACCTGATCAAGTGAGTTGACAAAAATGTGCATCTATTTTCACCCATATCTTCTGAGAAACAGTAAAGTAGGAAGTTAAATAAAAAAGTAAACCAGATTGATATTGTATTCAGACCACTAAAAACTGTAAATGGAAGAATTTCAAGCCTGTGAATGACAAAGCTGAAAGAAGGCAGGAAACAAGAAATACTGAGATAAAGGAATCAAAGTATGGGGACAGGAAAACTTAAAACAGATCACAACAGCCACCAGATGAGTGGTGTTGAAGAGAGAATACTGCTGTAAAACATAAATTATGTGTACACAGGGAATCACAAGATTTAAACTGTCGTCCTTGTCCGTTGCTACTTGAGACTGGAAGAAAGACCTGATGTGTTGTACCTGCATGAATGGTCATGTCTGTCAAGGTGAAGAGTCGTGAGCTATGTTTTAAGGCAATTCTGAAAGTTCTGGGAGGTGTTCTAAGCAGACAATTAACTGGTTCTGAGCATTTCCATACTTACCCCTAATCCCACCTTTAATTTGCTCTACTTCATCTTCAAATGTGACTGAACTCCGCCTTCGAGGAGGACAGATGCAGTGTGGGGCATGAGGGCCATCTGAGCTATAATCTTCAAGAAGCATTGTATCTGTTCCTGAAACAAAGCGAGTTCTCAAGTAAAATAGGGTAGCACTGAGATAGTTCAAGTGATGGTAAAAACTCCTGGTCTATAGCAGTTCCTCTAAAAGATGTCTGAGCTCAGCTTTTGTGAATTTATTTCAGCTCAAATTAGACTGTCCAGAAAAACAATTTGGTCAGTTTTCATTGAAAAGATTTCTAACTTTTTTCTCAATGACCATCTAAAACTTTAAACAGCTTTTAAATGCTCAGCTGCAGAGCTTGTAAAGTCAATGAGACAGCAGTCAATGAAGAAGCCTTACCTTCGGTAAATAAAGGGTGAAGCTGAGGGCAACTTCCCCCCTCTCCCAGTGAATAGAAGGGGTTAACAATGGCTACCTGACAGACAGATACTATAGCTGCCAGATGCCATGCCTGTAATCAGACCTAAGTCAAACTCTAGAATGGAGATTTTTTCTGTTCCATTTAGTTTGTCTCCAACAAACTTTCTTGAAGTATATTCTAAGGAGGAAAAATCCCGTGCTGGTTAGGAATGACTTCTGTCTGAGCAGTCTTTTTCCTTCAGTTTAGGAGTCTTTCATTTCACCTCCCTGCATTGCCTTTGCACCTTTTCAACGTGAAATAGAGAGGTCACAAGCATGAGGTAATTCATCCTGATATCTCTGCAATGCTTTCACACAGAGGGCAAGACTGCACGCAGCCTAGACCTCCTCTGCAATGCTGGTCTCTGTTGTGTAAGCTGCATGCACCTCAGGATCATGTATAGCATCAGGCAGCTCTGAAGAGGGACCAAGACTTCTTTCTGCTCTCTAGTTGCCCAGAACAAAGGCATCCAGTAGAAACAGTAGTAGAAACAGCATTTCACAGTGGATCACCCTGTATCGCTCCCAGTCTATGGACTGTACCCCTTCCTTAACAGTCACACTTCTAGCAGTATTCAGTGTGTATGCAGTTTAACTTGTTTAAGCTGCTAAGCACCATTCCTCAAAAGATGGTTAACACGACATCCTCCTAACTGACTCAGGTTTATCAGGTTTACAGAGTCTGGGGCATGATGAGATTGAGACCAGTCCTGCAGGAAAGGACTTGGGGGCACTGGTGGATGAGAAACTGAACATGAGTCAGCAACGTGCACACAGCCCAGAGGGGCAATCACATCCTGGGCTACATCAAAAGAAGTCTGGCCAGAAAGCAGGGCCGAGAGAGGGAATCCCTGCCACTCCACTCCACTCTACTCTACTTTGGTGAGACCTCACCTGGAGTATTGTGTCCAGCTCTGGAGTCCTGGAAGGACATGGACCCGCTGAAGTGGGTCCACAGGAGTGCCACAAAGATGATCAGAGGGCTGGAGCACGTCTCCTATGGAGACAGGCTGAGAGAGTTGGAACATGTTCAGCTTGGGGAAGAGAAGGCTTCAAGGAGACCTTATAGCAGCATTTCAGTATCTGAATGGGGCTTATAGGAAGGCTGGAGAGGGATTATTTGGAACGGCTTGTAGTGATAGGACAAGGGGCAGTGGTTTTAAACTAGAGCAGGGTAGATTTAGGTTGCACATTAGGAGGAAGTTCTTCACAATGAGTATAGTGAAATACTGAAGCAGGTTGCTCAGAGACATGGTGGAAGCCCCATCCCTGAAGATGTTCAAGGTCAACCTTGATGGGACCCTGAGCAACCTGATCTAGTTGGGGGTGGCCCTGCTGACTGCAAGGTGATTGGACAAGTTGACCCTCAAGGTCCCTTCCAATCCAATGCATTCTGTGATTCTATTCTCTATCACATACAGCTGCAGAATACCCACAACGGGTATTCAACCACCAGTGAAAAACATCTGCCAAAATAAATCTCAGTTCCACAGACTTCCTTTATAGAAGAAATAAGTCTCTAACACCAAGCAAATGTTAGAATATCACCCTCTGGTGTCTCCAGAGCAGAAATACTCTTTAAAATAACTAGTGCAGTAAACGAGTGGTAACTGAATTCACTCCCAGAAAAATCTAGCTGTAGGTCTAGCAGAACTTTTTTTCCCTTTTTTCAGCTGAGAGATCTTAAGTAGTGACACAGTCTTAAGTAGCCGAAATTATCCTCAGTGTTTGTGTTTACACTGCAGGAGGAACAAGACAAAGTCTCTTAAATAAAACAAGGAAACAGAAGCACATTCTCCACAGCACTTGGTTGTTCTGTTCCTTGTGGACATAGGGAAAGTCCCTGAAGAATTACAGTACCTAAAGAAGATGATCACAAAAGCATTAAGTCCTGTTCCCAGGACACATTGTTCAGGGAGAGTCATCATTCCTTGAGGCAAACAGTGCTTTGCAAGTAAATACATTGAGAGCAAAGAAGGAAAAAAAGCAAATGCACCAGCTTTGTTGTAACAGCTGGAACAGATGCTTCATGTCATCTATGTGTAAATACAGACTATCCAGAGAGTTCTGCCAAGCTCAAGTGCAATCTTCTGCCCAAGAAAAGAGAGCAAAAGACTCTTATTTACCTGAATCCTGTGAGCAGCTGAACCCTGTGTCTCCTGTGCTGCTGCTGTTTCCTAATGGCCGACCACCTGCCATGAGGGCAGTGAGATGAGGAGATAGTCCTAAATCTGCAACAGAGTTTTCTTGTTACACAATGAAGGTTTAAGAGGCCTGCAATAGTGAAAACCTCTTTCAAAAAATACTCACACTATTATCTTTATTCTACATATGAATGTTATCTTGCTGATGCAGAGTGCACAGCACCTGGACTTCCCATCTAAGAAATCCAGTCAGCAGCTTTCAGGTATCCTTGAAGTCTTTCCATATGGCAAATTTCCTTTCTACCCACACTATCTCCCTCCCACTCTTTTTGCAATTGCATATGTTTTATCACCCACAGAGGCTGAATACAGAGCACATGCAGACAGATGGGGTATTTGCCAGACACCTTCTAGACAGAGAATAACCTAGCAGGCCCCAGCAGCTGTGACTAGAAAGAAGCTCAAGTGCCAGGAAGCTCACAAGCAAGGCTGGGGCAGCAAGATGCTCAGCTTCTTTCAAATCCCCAAAACAAAAAGGGAAGGGATTCTAGTATTCTGGGTCTTTGGATCCCATTCAAGATTTTGTTGTGGGTTTGGCTGGGCTACTTTTTTCCCCTCCCCATCAGCCTCCAGCTAATATATCTGATAAACTTGAAGCTGTCAGCTTCTTATCCCTGGGAAAGGTAAATTTTCTGACTTTTCCCTCCCACTTCAGATCCCAATGTATCCACAGCATCTCCTGAATACAGATTTGCCAAAGGGAGGAGTGCTAAGAGAGTTCCTGCAGCTTGTGATGTGGCTGCAGCTGTAGAACTCTTTCATTTAGATGGGAGTCTCTCCCAGTGATCCCAGTTCGCAGAAAAGATAACAGATGCCTTGATGCTCTCTCCTTCCTTGCAGTTTAGAACTTCCTTCTTCCTTCCTGTCCCTGCAAGAAATGTTCCAAGGGACCCTATGAAGATGTCCTATTTTTGAAAGCTTCTGAAATCATGAGAAATCAGAATTTTGTTGCATTGCTACTTAAAAAAAAGCCAAACCACCAACCAAACTCAGAGGTAAACTGAAGCTCTCAGCCTGCAACTTGGAAAGCTGTCAAATAGTTTTATAAACTAAGTAAAACTTTGTAAAAGAATAAGCTTTTTCTTTACAGCTACTAACCCTAAAAACTCAATTTACAGAAACAGAAACACTAATGTTAACTTTAGTGATGCTCAAAGAGCTGTAGCATAAAGCCAGGAATCAAAGAGTAAGTGCTGCAAAACATTCTATAGGTAGCGCTCAAATCTGGGTAACTGAAAACAGTTTAGGCTTATAAAAGGAAATGCCCGAGAAAGAAAAAGGTTAAGTAATTTTTATTAACCACATGAGTATGTCTTGTCTGGCAGAGAAAATTTTACTACAGTGGGAGAAAGAAGCTAACTCCCACAGAAAAAAATGTTCTCCTTTCAAGCATCTATGATAACCTGAACAAAAACCAGATGAAACATCCAGGAACTTGAGAATTCAAAGCCATTGAAGTGGTCAGAGCTCTGAAACATATCAAGCACACATTATGCCTTGCTCTCACTGGTATGAAGGAAGAGTGTTTTGTTGCCATGTGTCTTACCTGTGATCCTATTGGAAATGCTGAATAACCTCGATGTCCGATGCCGCTGCACAAAGGACTCGCGGTAGTATCGATCCCCGAAGCACATTCCTAGTAGTTCCTTGCGCACTGTCTTGTTCCACAGTCCATAAATTAGTGGATGGCAAATGGCACTGGAAAAGGACAACCATGTAGCTAATGTCTCCAAAGCAGGGGAAATACTATTTTTTCCCCAAAGGGCCTCTGATGTAATTACTACCATATAAGGTCCCCATGTAATCACAAAGGCACCGATGACAACCAAAATGGTTATGAAAGCCTTGCACTGGTTGGCGGAGTAGACGACCCCTTGGAAAGCATTCTTTCGGCTGCCAGAAGAGGATGTGGAGGTGCTGGAGTTCTTCCTCCCATTCCTCTGGGAATCATCCTCCACAATGACCACACTACCACAGTGGATTTTGCGGGCCTTAATCCTCGCCACACGGAATATGAATCCATAGCAGATCATCATGACCACAAAAGGCAGGAAGGCACACCAGATCTGCCAGAAGGCAGTGTACCCAACCTCTTTATGCCAGGCTGCCACACACATCCACTTGAATTGGTCAAACTCCAAAGATGACCAGCCAAAAAGAGGAGGAAGGCAGCCAATAAGGGAATGCAGCCACACGTACACAAGAGCTACTACTGCTCTGTTGCCTGTTATCTTCATGGGGTAAACCATCGGGTACAGGACAGCATAGTACCTGATGGACAAGAAGAGAAAGAGTCAAGAGCACTGAAGACAGTAAAAAAATAACATGTTCTAATGACCTTGAAACTTAAGTTTTCTTTTCTCCAAACCTTGAAGTGGGCTCAGGGACCTGCTTACAAAAATAATTACATGTAAAAATGTGTATCACTGAAGGCAGGACTATAAAAGTTGGCTGAAGACTCACATGCGACTATTAAATCTGTCTCTACATGCGAGTGCATGCTTAGGGTTTAATCTGGAATTTTAAGTTATTTCTCTCTCAGATAGGACGTTGTTATACCATCAACAGTTCACAAAATTCTATATGCATGCCTACATACTGCATTATTGATTTTTTTTTAATTAATCAACATTTCACAGAGGGCTGAAGGAAAAAAAAACACTACAACAGAACACAGCATTATCCATTGCAACGCTTCTCAACTCCAGAGAGGCTTGTTGGCTGCTCATACAGAAGTCAACTCTATAAGCAGGCAACAAGTCACTCTGTGGAACACCTAAGCAAGAATTCATTAGGAAAGCCCTTCTTACCGGTCTATAGCTATGAGTCCAAGAGTAAGCATGCTGGCTGAGCTGATCAGCATGTACAGCAGGGCTGAGAAATTGCACCAAACAACTCCGAAGATCCATTCCCGCCTGATGGAGCTGGTGACAACAAAAGGCAGCACCAGTACAGACAGTAAAAAGTTGGAGAGGGTCAGGCTGAACACAAACTTGTTGCTCAATGTGAGAAGGTAAGACTTCCGATAGAGGGTGACGACAATCACTAGGTTGCCCAAACAGATGAAGATAGCAATGACTATTATAGCAATGGACTCGGTGACTCTGACTGCCCCATCTTCCTGCGTGGTGAGGTTCCTCAGGCCCTTCACGTTGCTGAGGGAGGAATTGCTGCTCATGGTCAGAGCGTGCAGAGCTGGAGCAGCCAAGACATGCTGAGCAGTTAGAAGCAGAACAACGCTGAGAAACATTCAGGCAAGATTTCTTCAAACTCACTCCAAATACTTGAGGCCCTTTTGCCTTCATTAGTTAAAATTTACCTGTAGGATGCGGGAAACCATTTTAGATGGGGAAGTGATAGGGCAGGATATTGCTTATGGATATACCAAAGATGTCAGTGACAGAACCAGGTCCAGAACAGGGAAGAAACTGTCTAAAAGACAAAAAGAGGTGGGAAGGGGAAACATGAAAGAAAATTAGCACATTTTACTTTAAATTTTTTCTAAGGATTTTGCACATTTATAAGTCATATGAATCAGCTGTGCATTTCCTTCCCTTCACTTAGGCTATGAAGACAGGAAGAATGTCATTATCAGTCTTTGTTTCTCTCACTTGAAAAAAAAAACAAACAAAAATTCTGCTTGTTTTTCCTCATCATTGCCCTGTGTTCTGCCTATGCAGCACTTCCTGGTGGTGTGTGGATGCCTGGCTAGTCATACCCTGCTGAGTCTCAATAGTTCCTAAGTAACATTGAAAGACTTAGGGATCATTGCACCTCCTCTCCTAACTTCACTTCTCCATGTTCACAATCAGCTTAGCTACAGTGGTGCTTCTACTTTACTGTCAATACCGAAAGGCTAGGGGAACTGGTTCATTGCACAAGACGTCTGAAAGACAGTTCCTTGCAATAAGCTTGGGACCACCCTACAGAAATGTTTGAGCAACTTTAACCCTTGATTTTGTATTGTCATCATCTATCCCACTAGTTTGAGAACCACGAACCTTTGACTTTTCAGCATTAGCATCGATCCCTCAACTTTGTTTTGTGAAGCTTCAGTATTTCTCTAAATTCCTTAGCAGACTTTTCCCTGCTGTCTCTAGGGAGCACAGCTATCTACTTCATTAGATCCTTTACTCATCTGCAGATCAGCACGCTGCAGGAAAAACACCACCAAAAATGCAAGTATGCAAACCGAAATGAGTTCAATTAATACGAAGCTGACATTCGCATTTCTTGGAAATTCGGGACTCGGGGAAAGTTTTCTCTGGTAATTGTGGTTGTACCCATGCCCACCCATCACTTACCAAAGGCCCCCCAGTACTCACACAAATGCCTCAGTCTGCACGGCTGCTGGGGCCTTGGGCAGCAATGTCGGGCTGGAGAGCTGCGTTGTTTCCATTTTTATCTGTATCTGCCTAAGAGCGTAAAGACGTTATTCGGCCATGCTCTGTAACTTGGCTCCCTTCTATGAGGCTGCCTGCCGACTGTTCATAAGAGTGCTTCGCCTGAAGTTTCCCCCTAAACACGCCCGCCTCGCCGCCGTGAGCGCTGCCGGTACTTCTGGGCTGCTGCACGTTTTGGGAGGCTGGTTGCCCCCCGAGGGGCGCGGCTTCTCTCCACAGTAGAAAGGACCAGAGGCCATTTGTTGTGCCCCGTCCCCTAATGGCCCCGCTGCAGACCGCGGGAACGAGAAGGCCGCCCGGAGAGGCGTCCCACCCGGGGCTGAGGGGAGCATCTCCTCTCCGTCTGGCAAGGCGTGCCGACACACACTCACAAAGCCAGCGAGATGGAGATGCGCTGGGCAATGAGGGGATCGCCATTTTGCCCCCACGCTCCCTCCGGCAACGAACAAAGGGCAGAGGCAGCGCCTCCCCCTCCCCAGGCATCCCTCACCCTTCCCGGTCCCGCCAGCAGCGAGCGGGTCCCGCTACCGCTCCCACCTGTCCTTCGCCACGGTTGCCAGCGCACTCACCGCCCGCCGCCGCCGCTGCAATAGGTTTCGGGTTACAGCACCCCGAACCTCCTACATACACCGCTGCCAGCGCAGAGGCCCTGGGCCGTGGCCCGACCCTCGCCCTCCATGGCCATGCCCCCTCCCGCGGTCCCGTCCCGCCCCGCCGGCTCATCCCGCCGCGCCCCCTCTTCGGCCTCCCCACACGCCATTTTCTCTGCGGGCGGGCTCCCGCGATGCGAACGGGGTGCTGAAGCCTCCAGTACACCCCGTTCCGGGTATAGTGCTTCTCCATTCAGTCAACGAAGGGAGTCTCACCATGACCCGGCTGCTGTGGCGCACTGCAGCTACATCGCGGGCCAGCCCTCAAACAAAGACACCGCTCCGCTACATCCGCAGGGCTCTTCACAGCTCTGCTCCGATGAAAACGCAGGAATCCAGTTAAGGAAATCACGTAGATAATGCAAGTGAAGTGACTTGCCTCAGCACACAGCGCAAGTCACATCACAATAGGGCAGATCTTAATTGGTCTTCTAAAATTATAAGTAATAGAAAAGTTTGGGAAAGATTCTTCACTCTACCTGAAGCAAAGCACAGGTGGGCATAGTATGAAGGGTGAAGAATAATCAGATGCCATGCTTGCACAACCCCAACCTCCAGCTTTTCCACATCTTGACAAGGAACTTAAGGGCAGAGGACTATTCTGACTTGGGCGTTGCTGCTTTTTGGTTGCTCTCCGATTTGGAAGAGGTCAGAGTTCCTTGTGACACAGGCATCACATTCCTGGGGCCAGTGTCTGGTCCAGTGCTGTGGCCTGTCCAACATAAGGAGTTGAACCCGCATGTTGTGCCCTGTGCAAAGTTCCCAGGGAGCTCGTATGTCCTTTATGTGATGCAGAAAAGCAACACCAGTTACCAGCCACCAGTGCGAGAATAGTGAATTGCCATTCTCAACCAGTACTACCAATACATTTCTACAGGATTAAGTTTACTGTGCCTGTACTTTTTCACGTACATTGAAGAATTATTTGAATGGCATTCAAGAGAATATCCAGTGTATAAAAATCCCCGTGTATAGTACATAACAGCAAAACGACGTCCCTTATGTTGGAGCCAAACGCAACCAGGTAGTGCTTGATGAATCGCTACCTCTGGAGAGGATCCATCAGGGCTAACGAGGTCCGGTAACTGCCGTTACCCACTTTCAGTGGCACCGTCGCAGAAACCCTGCGATGGTGCACAAACGTCCCGCTCAGCGAGCTCTGCGCCTGCCCCTTGTGACAGGACCACAGCTGCACTGTCCCTCTTCGGTGGGGTTCGGCCAACCACCTTCAGAAATGCAGCTGAAAGCACAAATGACAGCCAGTCATATACACGCTTTGCACCGGCGCTTTCAGCCGCTGCAGACTGGTTCCTCGGGAACAGGGACCCAGGGGAGTTTGCTGCTACTTCGCGCCTGGCTGCCCGCTGCGGCGTCGCCGGGCAAAGAGGCCAGACAGAAGGCTCTCTCGCGGCTGGCGGAAAGAGGCATGCACCTCCCACCCACGATCCCACTACACAGCACGGCAGTTCGGGGGCCGCTATCAACGACCCCTCCCACGACCACAGCCCAGGCGGCTGCGCCTCCCGCCCTCACTGTCTACACCCAACGCGTCACTTCCTGCTACAGTACAGCTTCCGGGTTGCGCGCTGCCGCTTCCCCCGGAAGTAGAAGTGTGTGGCGGTGGCATTGCCGGCGGTGATTTTGCTGCTGTTTGGTGTGTACCGGCTACGGCGGAGTGGGACTCGCCGCTGCAGTCCTTTCTGGTCCCTCTTGTATTCTCGGCGGGGCTTTGCTCCTCGCCTCCGCTATGCATCCCGTTTTCCAGAGCAGCCGGCGCGACTTCACATTCGGGCCGTGGAAGCTGAGCGCCGCCCGGACGCACATTATGAAATCGGCGCAGGCCGAGAGGTGGGGTGTGGGGCTTGGGGCTGCCTGGGGTGTGTGGGGGTATGCGTGATGGTACCTCTGTTGCTCTCCCTCCCCGGTGAGCTCTAGGGCTGAGACGCGGGGAGGAGCCTCCGCGAGGCTGGGACCTCACTCCCCGACAGCGAGGGGTTTGGGACGTCGTACTGCTTTGCACAAGAAATAAATAATTGCACAAGAAATAAATAACCTTTTGTGGACGAGAAAGACGCTCTTTGGTTTAGTAGCTTACAAAGGGTTTTGTTCTGGTTAAGCTTGACTCTTGGCTTGAAGTTTCCAGTATACTTTTTTTTAAAACGATTGCTAACGGTTTTGGAGATCTGTACCTTTGTGAGCCGAAACCTGTTAATTAGAAGCCTGTTTTTATTAATTGCTTTCTAATGGCGGTTTAAAGTTCTTCTAAATGCACCTCACGCACTATTGTAATCGGTTGTATTGTAGCGGTTTTCATTAACGTTATTTGCTTTCTTCTTGTACTAGTAATTTCTACTGCTTGTCAAACTGTTGGGGAAAATGCTCCTGTGTCAGCATCAAATACTTCAATCAGATTTACATATGTGGAACTGAACAGTTGATCCGTGGGTGGCATAGATGACTTTCGTGGCAGTTAAACTTGACAGCTATTTCCTGATGTCAGTTTCTGGAATACATATATGGAAATCTTGTTTGTCTCATTAAATATCTTTATTCATGTTGCTTTTGACTTTACTGAGGGTAATTTGATTGGTAAAGTCCCATGTTCTAGTGAACTGTGTACAATTTTTTCTTTTTTTAAACACCATTACATTGGTTTTAATTTTTAACTGGATATCTGACTTAAAACGGGTTAAAACTATGTTCCTTTTTCCATCTTTATCCTATATTCAGTGCCTAAAATAATCTTCTTGGATGGCTTCAGACTAATAGTCCTTTAACTTTTGCAATTACAGATTAGAAAACTTGAATAATGTGATTTAGTAATTTTAATAAAATGAGGATTCAAGATCCAGCTAAGCTGTAACAGTGTTCTGCAGGGAAGGAGGGCTGTTAACGTATCTAATTTCTATATGTATTCCGGACTATCTCTTAAAAATGAAGGACTTCATTCTTAAGGTCAGGAGGCTGCTAATTCTCTTCATTATCTGGGAACAAGACAGAGATGTAAACTGCCAGTGTAGAAATCAGACTGTACTGTACTCATCTTCTGATCTATTCAAGTTCTTTAACTGTAGCTATTTTAAAATTGTCACCTCTGTAATTTTCAGAAATTACTTGTATCTGTTTAGATGTTTTTGAGTGACACACAGTTTCTCAAAACCCGTTTTAAAAGGCTGAAAAGTAAAGTTGCAGAAGCCACAACACAAGATTGAAAGAACACAGAAGATTTTGCAGAGTAGGGAAGCTTAAAATCAGCCATTTACTTACACGTCTTGGTACCTACAGCATAAAACCCCCATACAGTTCCTCCACTTCAAATTGCAAAAGTCAAGAACTATCCACTCAGCTGTAATACTTTCAGTCACCTTCCTTTTTAAATGTACTTCTCTTGACATTTTGCCTTTTTTATTGCTTGGGAAACATCAGGAGTATCTGCAGGAGCTTTGTTTCTGGCAGACATAGTACAAAAAGTCCTTCAGTGATCTCAGTGGAAAGGTGAAGGATCAAATATGTCATAGCTAGGAACTTTCTGTGCTGGAGTTGGTCTTTTCAAGTCAGCAGGCCCACACTTGCTGAAACGGAAAAGTTCATAACGTGATTCTGCCTTCTTTGGCAAAGACAGGATCTTATTCTCCAGCTCTAGTCAATACTTCTGTTTAACTTCAGTTAGCGTAATGTTATTTTGTATGTGAGGCTGCAGAAATAACCACTTTGATATGGGAATGCCTCATTATCAATGTGAAAGTTGCCATTATCACATTCCTCTTATAATTAGTGTATTTCTTAAAGTTTTCTTCTCTCCAGGTGTCATGTATTTCTTTTTGATCTTGATAAGTAAAGTGGATAGTGGTAGGGAGGAAAAGAGTATGTGAAGCCTTTTGGCAACTAAGGTCAGTATGTATGTAAAGTGGTGTAATATGTGGTTCTGTTACTTAAATAAGGGTGTATGTATGTGTATGTATGCACATATAAAGTAGTATAGAGGTTGATGTAAAACAAGATAGGATGATTGAGATTTCTTGAGGGATCATAATTAGTTCATGCAGTATTTCGTTCAGTTGAGTCTGTGGCCTTCACAGTTAAAGTTCAAATACTGCTACATACTCTGTCAGCTTGGAGAAAGTAGTAGAACACAGTAGTGCCTTCTGCGCATTTTACATACTCTGCTGGTATTGTTTGCAGTTCCTTTTTGTAGGTTTCTAAATTTGAAGGTATGGGCTACTGTGTACTGAATTTAAACTTGCTGACAGTAAGTGCTCATTCTCCAAACTTGTTTTTGAGCACATGATGAAGTAGTTCATGCAACGTGCAGGGATTTGCTACAATAGCTTGAAAGCTGCTAATTCATGCTTACCAGATACTTGATTCCTCATGTATGAGACTTCTGTTCAGACCTGATGGAGAAGAAATGCTTTAGGAATACATCAGTGGTGGAAAAGTCAGTTTGGATCAATGAGTCTTCAATTCATCTCAAACAATTAAACTGAGAAAGCAATAAAACCTTTGCAAAACATACTTAGGACATGGTTTTCTAAATTACCATGGTCTAAATACGTATTCCAATACAAGTACTTCTTTCACTGAACTGTAGCTGGCCTCTCTTCATGGGACTTTCATTTTTCTGTGCAGATTGGCTGATGAATTGCACATGCCTTCCCTGCCTGAGATGATGTTTGGAGACAATATCCTCAGAATACAGCATGATCGTGGTTTTGGAATTGAGTTCAATGCAACAGATGCTTTAAAATGTGTCAATAATTGTCAAGGTATGATCAAAGTGGCCTGTGCAGAGGAGTGGCAAGAGAGCAGGTACAGTATTTTATCACCAAGTGGGCAAGTACTGGTGTGTTGTTTGTGAAACTGTCATAAAGGGGCTAAGGAAAGAACATACTGAACTCTTAAAGAGCATATTTAAGGGTGAAAGCACTGGAACAGGCTGCCCAGATAGGTGGTGGATGCTCCCTCCCTGGAGGTGTTCAAGGTCAAGGTGGATGAGGCTTTGAGTGACCTGTTTTAATGGGAGGTGTCCCTGCCNCCTCTACTATCTGTGATTTTGTGATTCTGTGGTGTTGCATTCCGTTCTACCCTACATATTTGTGTGATCACAGAAGTCACTTAGCTTTTCTTTGCCATGATCATCTTACCTATTAAAGTGTCAGCTGTATTTTTCAGTTGTCCGTCACCTTTCTTAAAATAACTTTCTTAAAACAACCAAGTTTAATGTGGCATAATGCTCTTTCTGTTTATTCAAACTCAGAGCCTCGAGCATTGCAAGATTGTGTTTTGTGGCATTTCAAAA
>VWYK01112326.1:0-10209 GCA_013399775.1 Semnornis frantzii | reverse complement strand
CAGTAAGACAAGGAGCAACAAACAGGAGCACAGAAGGTTTCACCTCCACACAAGGAGTAACTTCTTTACAGTGAGGGTGACAGAGGACTGGCACAGGCTGCCCAGAGAGGTTGCGGAGTCGTCTTCTCTGGAGACTTTCAAAACCCACCTGGATGCATTCCTGTGCAGACTACCCTACGGGATCCTGCTTTGGCAGGGGAGTCGGACTCGATCTCTGGATGTCCCTTCCAAACTCTAAGGTTCTGTGACTATGATTATACAAACTTTCACTCCTCTGTACACTCTCCCAAATTACAGTTCTAAGACAAACTGCATAAATATCTGAAATATTTCTCTGTTTCATATAAGTTATATACAAATCTGTGTTGCATGCAACTTAATTCCTCATTTTAAATTGACAACACTGCTCAGAAGTAGTTGAGGCCAGTTCTTGTTCTGGACAATGTTTGTTGCCTTTACTAGGACCTCTGACAGAAGTTAACACACTTCTGTTCATCAAAAATGAACTGTTAGGACTTCCACTTACTAGGACCACCCAAGTATCATCTTTGGACTTCCTGCCTGGTGGTTGGTGCTCACAAATCTAAATGCCCACCTGCAGTTTTTGTGGCCTCCCATCAAATCTAACGCTCTTACATATTTCTGAGAAATCTGCTAAAAAATGTAAGGAAGCATTCTGAAATACATTTTTCATTTGTTAAGGTAAAAACTTTTATTTAATGAAAAAAAACCCAAGAGTTTTTACACCCATTCTGGAGATCAGGTCTGGTGAGGGAACTGGGGTTGTATAGACTGGAGAAAAGGAGGCTGAGAGGAGTCTTTATCACTCTCCGTAACTCCTTAAAAATAGGTTGGATCCTAGTGGGTGTTGGTCTCTTCTCCCCAGGAACAAGTGACAGGAGGAGAGGAAATGGCCCCGTTGCACCAGGGGAGCTTTAGGTTGGATACAAGAAGCTTCTTCACTATAATGGGGTTCTCAAACACTGGAATAGGCTTCCCACGGAGATGGCTGAATCACCATCCCTGGGGATGTTTAAAAGCTGCAGACATGTGGTGGTGAGGGACATGTTTTAGCATCAGCCTTGGTAGGGTTAGATAATGGTTGGACTCAATGATCTTAAAAAGGTCTTTCCCAACCAAAACAATTCTATGATTGTAGAATCTGTGACTGTTGCAGCTAAATAGTAATTTTCTGGTTTGTGGTGACTGATAACAACATTTGATACACAGGCAGATATTTGGGGACAAGATTTTGTTCACATTAATGAGGTGTGTAAGCTTACTGTGAAAACAATTTTGAGAACTCTAGTTTTGATCAGATTGCTTAGATACTCAGCTCTTAGGAATATCATTTAATACATAACTTCTCTCACATGAGCAGTTCCACAAAGTAATAAATTCCTGCCATTATCAGTGGGGGATAGTTTCCCAGATTCTGCATTGTGAACAAGAGGAGAACATTTAAATGCAAACACCAAAACCACAGCACAGCAGCTTTATATATTGCTCTTTTCAAGATATTCCAGTTTCTCTCTACAGAGATACAGAAATGTTTTTTTTATTAACAAAAATACCCCACTTCACTGCCCTGACATTCTTTGATATTCTATATAACATTTTTGTTCACACAAGTGCTAAGACTAAAATAGAGTATAACTAGTTAAAATTCTCACTTTTTTTCTCCTGATACTTCTACTGTATATTTTTTTATGTAAGATACACTCTAAATATTAAGTACATCACAGGGAAACATGGGAAAATTATATAAATAATGGGATCTAAGTATTTTTATTCATTATGGTTTTTCCTCTTTCACTAGAGAGTCAGTTAAATGCTTATGGAATTTTTTTTTTTGAGGCACTTTCAAGATTTGAATCTCAATGCCACCTTTCACGGCAACATTTTTCCTGTCACTGCTATGTTTTGGCTTCAGAAAAACTGTCAACACTCTATTTCAGGGTAATTCAGATGTAATATTTTCAAGGTATTTATTCTGTTAAATGCATTTCTAATTATCTGTTTTTAAAAATTAAGCTCTAAGGGTATAAAAGCTCAGACAGTCCTTAGAAGATATTCATGATCCTGATGTACCAAGTAAGGACGAAAATGTCAAAATAATTAAAAAGTCTTTGACTGCAAGAGCTGTTTCTCTCTTGAAAAAAAAAAATACTGCTTAATGAAAGCATTAAGTAAAAAATGATGTATTTTAGATAACTAGACTCATTAAGATGCGATAAAGCAATATATTTTAGCCAATGTTTAGTGATCCCAGATATGTACTCTAAAGCATAAGAAAGATTCACTGATCATAAGATGCTCACCAATTAATCAAATGGATATTTACAGCACTAAAAAGCATTCATAGAATCACAGAATAGTAAGGTTGGAAGGGACCTCGAGGATCATCTAGTTCCAACCCCCTGCCATAGGCAGGGACACCTCCACTAGTACAGCTACACTTGTCCAATCTTGCCTTGAACACCTCCAGGCAGGGAGCAGCCACAACCTCCCTGGGCAACCTGTGCCAGTGCCTCACCACCCTCACTGCAAAGAACTTCCTCGTAACATCCAGTCTAAATCTCCCCTCTGCCAGTTTAAACCCAGTGCCCCTTGTCCTGTCATTACAAGACCTTGTAAATAGTCCCTTCCCAGCTTTCCTGTAGGCCCCCTTACTGGAAGGGTACTATAAGGTCTCCTCGAAGACTTCTCTTCTCCAGGCTGAAAAGCCCCAACTCTCTCAGCCTGTCCTCATAGCAGAACTCGTGCAGCTCTCTGATTATCTTCGTGGCCTCCTCTGGACCGGCTCCAACAGTTCCATGTCCTTCCTGTACTGGGGGCTCCAGAACTGTACACAATACTCCAGATGGGGTCTGACGAGAGGAGAGTAAAAGGGCAGAATCCCCTCCCTTGCCCTGCTGGCCACGCTTCTCTTGATGCAGCCCAGGACTCGGTTGGCTGTCTGGGCTGCACTCACACTGCAGGTTCATGTTGAGCTTTTCATCAACCCGGACCCCCAGGGCCTTTTCCTCAGGGCTGCTCTCCAGCCATTCAGCATCCAGCCTCTCTTTGTTTAATTCAATGTTTAACTTTTCTTTTAAAATGATCTTAAAAATTTTAAGTATTCATCTGATGCATTAAAAGAACTGTTCAAAGAAAACAGCTATAGACAACCAACCCCCAAACTGCAACTCTGCTGTAACTATCCTTATGTACAAAGAAGTGCTAAATGTTTGCTTTCTCTCTTTGTTCCCTATTGCTGTGTTCCAGCACCAAAATGACCAACCTAGTTCAACGAAGACTTCAGGAAGATAACTACATTCCTGATCTGTGATTCTACAAAACAATAATCACTTCCTATTCCAGAATTAAGTGTAAACATTTCAGGTTAACAGCTATGGGAGAAGTTCCTTACAGCACCCAGTTTATCCAGGAGGATAAAAAGAAGGAAATACTCTACAATTACTGAGTATGAACTCCAAATCATTGTTCTGACTGGCAGAAACAAGCTGCAGCCAAATTACTGTCACTGCATCACGACTTGCTGCCACTTTGCATTGCACATTTCCCTTGAGATGTGCAAGCCATATGTTTAGAAACACTGACTTTAGAGCACTCAGCTTAACAGCAGCATGGAAAGACCTGTACAGAGAAGCAATCTGGTTCGTTGTTTATGTTATTTAGATTGAGAGTGGAGAAAAAGGGAGACTGTATTGCCAGACCCTAGATTTTTCCAGCTCAAAGGCTGTACTGGTTCACAGACTACAATTCAAGACATTTCATTTTCTTTTAACATTAAAACACTGATATTAATTTCTCTCTATCCAAATAATACCCAAGCGTTAAGAGGAATCACCTACAAGTAAAAACAGAATGCAGAGCTGTTCCTGAGTAAACAACAGAAGTCCCCTGAAAGCTTGTTCACCCTCAAAAAGTTTGCACTGAGTCCATCAGGTCGGCTGTGTTTTTTCAGTAAAAATTCTTTTATAATACAAAATGGACAATGCTGTCAAAGGCTAATCCTCCAAATCACAAAAACAGTTTTCTGTACCAAAAGCCTCAAATTGCCACAGAAAGATTAAGACAAAACAGTTCCCAGTTCATACACTCCAGGAATACTGGAACTGCTGATTCTAATGAAGACAAGGTAAAGGAATCAATCTAGAGGCAATAATGCTCCAGAACAAATCATCTTCTCTAGAAATGTCACTGTTAGGGAAGATTGGAAACAAAAACACTGTTCTGCAGATACTTAAAGAAGTCCTGGGGAGAAAGTAAAATCATTCTTTAGAACCAGTTTAGGAAGGTATCACCTAAAAAAAAAAAAAAAAGCTACAAAAGGCTATACAGCAGGCATGGAAGCATTGTGCCTAACTGAAACAGAGTAACGTGGAGATAGTTTCCTTTTATCAAGAAAACATAAACACAGCCAAGGTCACCTTTGGCAGCAAATTTGCAGGCAAACTGAAAACAGATATTTATTACATTTTGCAGCTTTGTGTCACCACGAGGCATTCAGTTTTCCTGAAAAACCCACAGAAAAATGGATAAAGAACGACACTGCCAACTGCAGAGTGGATGCTTCCTTGGCAAAAAACTACAGGTACTCAGAGTTCTGCATCAGGTCCCATACAGGAAACTACCATATTACAACACAGGAAGAGAAGAATCAAGAAGCAGATTTGCAGTTTGTTAGATGCTACAAGATAGTGCTCCATGCCAGACTACACAAACTTCTAGGAGGAATCCACAGAGGTCTGTGTGTAAAGGGTTTACACTGTATTTAAATGTCAAGCTATGCAATGCCGCAACTACTTAAGTATTTCAAGAAAGAGACCTGAGCATTCTAAAATTATTTAACACTAAAAGACACCTCAAGGGGCTCATTGTTTCTCTTTCAATGAAAACCTCTGTTTAATAAGAAGCTTCAAGGGCAAGCANAGGTCATCACTGAACTGCTTGAGAGAGTCCAGCATGAAGGCATAAAAATCCTGAAGAGAGTGGAAGATCTTTCTTATGAAGAAAAACTGAGGGAGCTGGGGCTCTTCAGCTTGGAGAGGAGGAGACTGAGAGGTGACCTCATTCATGTTTATATGTGAAGGGCAGTTCTGGGAAGGTGGAGCCATGCTCTGCTCAGTGATGTCCAAGGACAGGACAAGGGGCAATGAGTGCAAGCTGGAGCACTGGAACATAGGGAGAAAATTCTGCATTGTGAGGATGCTGGAGCACTGGAACAGGCTGCCCAGAGAGGTTGTGGAGTCTCCTTCTCTGGAGGCTTTCACAACTCACCTGGATGTGTTCCTCTGTGACCAGCTCTAGGTGATCCTGCTCTGGCAGGCAGATTGGACTCGATCTTTTGCGGTTGCTTCCAACCTCTACCATTCTGTGATTCTGATTCTGTGATTCAGTTAATACTCCTCTGCCACGCAATCAAGACTTTCAGCTACACAAGAGGTAACACACGAGGATATCATATCTTAATACAGTATTTACATAAGAAATGGTGTGACCTCAACTGGAATTCTTTGTGTGAAACTGATCACTGCTACTCCAAAACATTGCTGCAACACAAGTGATCCAAGTATAAATCCAACAATCATCACACTAAAAAGCAGAATATTTATAAATATTGGTATAGTTCTTAGAAATACCAAATTGATATTTATAAGAACCATATTAATGTCTCATTAATACAAAACCCGGAACTTGCATTTAGTTTTAAGAATTAGTGTTACCTCTACCGAAGACCTGCACAATTTAGGAACCCAACTGTGCATAACATCACAGATATCAGACAAAACTTCCCATAAAAATCCTTGCAATATAAAGAATCCTATCACTAAATGCCCACGCAGAGTTGAATCTTGTAAAGGACATCAAAGACAACATGAAGGACTTCCATAGGTACACAGGTGACAAAAGGAAGACTAGGGAAAAATGTGGGCCTGCTGCTGCAGGGGCCAGGCTCTCATGACACAGGACATGGAAAAGGCTGAGGTACTGAATGCCTCCTGGTTATAATCCTTAAAAGTACAGAAGATGACTGCCAAGAATGGTAACTAGAAGTACACGAGGTGAGGAATTCAGTGCACCAGTTTCATGTTACTGGATGGAAGTGTTGCTCTGTAACAGGTTCTTCTCATTCCCCTGCCAAATGAAATAACTTCTTTCATCGTTTATACATATAAAAGTAATAAGTGCATTACTTTTTAAAGCAATATTTTAGAAGCATTTTGTTAGAACACTATCAAATGGATACTGTACGTGCACACGATCTCCCTGTTCCAGTCTCAGGTTGCGCCAGGGGAGGTATAGGCTGGACATTAGGAGAAAGTTCTTGACAGAGAGCGTGATTGGCATTGGAATGGGCTGCCCAGGGAGGTGGTGGAGTCGCTGTTCCTGGAAGGGTTCAAGAAAAGACTGGATGCAGCACTTAGTGCCATGGTCTAGTTGATTGGATACAGCTCGGTGATAGGTTGGACTGGATGAGCTTGGAGATCTCTTCCAGCCTGGTTGATTCTATGAAAGATTTTCTATGTCAACTCTAAATATCTATGATTTACTTCACTATGCTTTACTTTTATACAACAGTACAGAGAAGCATTTCTCCAACTCAGCTTGCTAGTGATGATTGTTCCTTATGCAGTTCACTGAACACAGCTGAAGCAATGACTGCATAAAAAATGCCACAGAAATTATCTCCATTTCTTAAGAAATATACATATAATAGTAAAGATTTTTAAAAGAGCATTTAAGTGTTCATATTCCCATTAAAGGCTCATGAGATGAATCATCATCAATCACTACTAAAAATCCTTGCTATAATTAGACATTGGTAGCTGACAAACGTCACTGAAAAGAATTATCTTGCAGAGTAGAAAACATCCTTTCTCCATAACAAATGACATTTACAGCAATAAGTGTAAATCTGAAATGAAGCAGTGAAATGAAATTAACACCAGAGAGCAGCATTCATAATCAAACGGCCCCAGAGATAGTTAAACTGGATCATACGTTTATTTGTTTACAAATGCACAATAAAATGCCTTGTATTACTTGCTACAATTTCAAGCATTGTATCTTGATGATAGGTTTTTCATGTAACAATAAGCTTCACAAAGGCATGCAAGCAACGTGATTAAACTAGAGACGTTAATTAAAGGTTCCCATTGATTTTACCAGTGATTTGGCTCAAGAAAGTACTATTACAGAAAAGCCATCCAGAACATGTTACATTTAATTATCCCCTTCATTCTGAAACAAAATTAGTTTCGCCTTAGGTCAGTGTTGCTTAAAATAATATATATCTGAGGCATGTAAGCAAAAATATCCTTTAATTCTGTATTTGGATACTATAAAATCTCAGATTAAACTATATATGAAGTTACCCATGTACTCCTAAATATAATAAGAAAACTGATTTCTTAAGTTCTCCATTCTGCCTCTGCAGTTTCATGCAGAAGTGATCTCAAGTTCCTCACTATTTTACAAGCTCTTCTGACAGTAACTCCAGTTGCCCTGCTTGTTTCATCTCACATAGTCCCTCTCACCCACACACACGCGTAAATCTCTCCCTACTAAGTACCAGGGCAGGCAAGACAAGCAAATCCTTCGTTGTATTCAGATGCAGAAGCAGACAGGCTCACTAGCTGGCGGGTCAAGTACTTGGCCTTCCCTACCTACCTACCTGTATTTGCAAACCCTTTCAGGAATTTGAAGACAAAAAAGGCTCAATTCTGTCAGAGTTTGACTGAAATTGGCAACCACACAGAAAGGTTATTAGGGAGGAGCTGACAAACCAGAAGACATAAAGCCATCTTGTCTGTGGAACTTGAGAGACTTGAAAGTGCCTGTCTTCTGCTTGTAAGTACACACAACTGCCCTCAGGAGAGGCTATGCACCACCTGAGCCCAGGAATTAGAAACAGGGTAGAAGAGAAATCACCACAGTATCATGGAACAACAGGTTTGGGTTGGAAGTGACCATGGGCAGGGACACCATGGGCAGGGACACCTCCCAGTGCCTTATGGGGAAGAAAATCTGACTGATGGCTCAAATGGAGCCACGAGCTACTAACCCTCCAGAATTGTGTAAAACTGAATTGACCTTGAAAAAGAAGGCACCACTGGTAAAAATCTAGACCACCTATTAAACATTTAAATCATTGAAGCACTTACAGAGCTGACTCTTTGGCTATCCTACCAACCTCAGCTGCCTCGCCCATTTTAATCCTAAAACATTTCTTGCATTGCACAGCAAGAAGCAGACAACAGCTATCTAAGTAAACTGCCAAGGAGGGACACAGGATACTAAGTCCAACTGTTGGGACTCCCAGGGGCATGAAGTTCACTACCAAGTAACATGCTCGAAAAGTGAGCACTCTTGAACCCAGACAGCTAAATTGTCAGGAGGAGATGATGTAATTGAGAAAAAAAACCCTTTCATTATTTGTTTACTAAGTGGGGGTTTTCCTGTATCTCCTAACAACCCTGGCTAAACCCTAAGGGAAATACCAAACTATGATCTACTACTGCACATGGATCTCATCAGATTTAGATGGTCTGCAATCACCTGCCCATCTATACTATTAGCTCCAAGTTCTAAGAATTCCTAATTCAGCTTTCAGTATTTATGAAGAGTATTTCTCATTCACTGAGCTTGTAAGTATTCAAATAATAATCTTTGCATACTGACTGAAGCTATCGCTTAAGCTGTTTTAAGTACAATTGTTCTTTGGTCAAAACATCCATTTTTTATGCAAAAAAATTTATTTATTCAAATTTATTTGAATTTGTATTTTTTAATTAGAAATCTATCAGGAATTGAGAGGAGGTACAAAGGAGATACATTCTAATACTTATCTGTCAATCTGCCCACATGTTTATAATATCACAGATTAATTTTAGTTAATTACTTTTATTTTCTTGGAAAATAATTCCAAGTTTAAAGTGTTGCAGTTCTTGGGGAAGATCTTGCTAAGCCTTATCAAGTTATGATAACATCATTAAATGTTCTACTTTCTTAAATCTTTTAATTACAGTTTGAATGTAGAAGCTTATGATTACATTTGCATCTGAAATACCATTTCTCTTACTTGCATGTAAAATAAGAAGATTTAAACTTTGATTTTGTCTCTGGTAAAGATGATGAGATCATTTAATATTCAGAAGTACTTCTTTTCAGGATATTAGGATGTTTTACAATCTCAGCAGACGAATGCATGTGGATACAACGAATAATCAATGTAGAAAGCTTTACTTATCTTGAAGGCAGCTGCCAGGCTAATGGTAATAAGTAAAAACTTGCTTGGAAACAATCCAATTACCAAAAGCTACTGACAAAAACCTCATATTCCTGAGCTTCTCCAATGCATCCTCATCACATACACACTGCTTGTAAACATTTGATTTGATAATTCATCCATAATACTATTTGTATGTCTTTCAGCTCAGGTCAGTAAATCTCTCTGGGTTTGATTCTTGCCTTATTATACACTATGAATATGTGCCTTATTCCATAGCCAGGTGCTGTGAACATTTCCTCTGTTCTGCGGGTAGACTTTAGCCTGATTTTGGAAAGTTCTGTGGGCTCTTAAATTGAAGTAACAGTGAGTATAAGCATGGTGTGCAATAGTTTAGTTTTTTTTTTTTTAATTTAATAATTGTACTATTTCTACCCAAATTCAAATCTGTACTAGACTGATGCCTTGTATACTAGATGCCATGTGTACTAGACACATGCCTGTATCACAGAATTGTCAGAGTTGCAAGGGACCTCAAGGATTATGCAGTTTCAACCCCTACTGCCATGGGCAGGGACAGTTTCCACTAGATCAGGTTGCCCAGAACCACATCCAGCCTGGCCTTAAAAACTTCCAGGGATGGGGCTTCCACCACCTCCCTGGGCAACCTCTTCCAGTGTCTCACCACCCTCATGGTGAAGAACTTCTTCCTAACATCTAATCTAAATCTGCCCTCCTCTAGCTTGGATCCATTCCCCCAGTCCTATCACTAACCAACACCCTAAAAAATCCCTCACCAGCTTTCTTGTAGGTCCTCTTCAGATACTGGAAGGCCACAATAAGGTCTCGTCAGAGCCTTCTCTTTTCCAAAATGAGCAACCCCAACTCTCTCAGCCTCGTAGATAGACCATATCAAAATGTTACTCTTATTTCCTCTTAGAGCTTCATAAACTGGACAAAGGAGGGTGGGA
>VWYK01112314.1:37567-57481 GCA_013399775.1 Semnornis frantzii | reverse complement strand
AATAACAATGCTACAGCATCCTGAGACCCCCCAGATGCCTCCTCTGGGATGGATCTTGTTCCCTGTAGTTTTTCAGGGGAACCAGGGGCCCCTCAAACTACAACAAGACCTCCACACAGGAAGGATGTGGACCTGATGGAGCAGGGCCAGAGGAGGGCCACAAAAATGATGAGGGGCTGCAACACCTCTCCTGTGAGGACAGGCTGAGGGAGCTGGGCTTGTTCAGCCTGGAGAAGAGAAGGCTCCAGGGAGACCTTCTAGTACTGAAGGGGGCCTACAAGAAGGCTGCAGAGGGACTGTTTGCAATGGCCTCTAGTGGTAGCACAAGGGGCAATGGTTTGGAATTAGAGAAGATTTAGATTGGATGTTAAGAACAAGCTCTGCACCATGAGGGTGGTGGAACACTGAAACAGGTTGCCCAGGGCAAGAGTTGAGGCTCCATCCCTGGAGATATTCAAGGTCAAGCTCAACAAGGCTCTGAGCAACCTGATCTAGTGGTCCTGATTACTGCCAGGGTGTTGGGCTAGTTGACCTTTGGAGGCTCCTTCCAACACGAACCATTCCATGATTCTATTCCATGACTCCCCTCCAATGTGGTCATCTCCAGCAATTTAATTGGGGGTTGGATTTGTTTGTTTGGGGTATTTGGATGTGTTTTTTTGGTTATTTTGTTTCCATGAGTCATCTTGTCTGAAATAACTAATATGGTAAAACATTGCCTGAATAAAAATATCAGCAGCATCTGAGATTCTCCACTTCAATCTGCATCAATTTTTCAGCCAAGACCCTCCTACAAAGACTGTGCCCGTGTGATTTTGTCAGATGAATAGCTCATTGTAGAGTAATTGCAGCCTTCCTTGGGCTGTTAACAAGGCTTTTTTCTTTTCTCCCCTTCTTTCTTTATTCTTTTTTTCTTTTTTTTTCTTCTTCTTCTTTCTGTTTGCTTTAAGTTCAGTTTTCAGAAATGGTGGGAAGCCCTATTTTTGTTCCTGCCTTGCTCCGCTATGGTTTGTTCATTCCCAACCACAGATTTCTTTTTTTCTCTGGTGAAGAAAAGACTGCATAACAGTTGGATGTCATTCCTGCCCCAATCACATGGAATTTGGTACAGGATGAGGAGATGTGCCTGTGATTTTGTCTCTGTTGCCATGCAGCTGTCTAGGACCTGTGTGGCAGCACCATACCTTTATCTGTTTCTCTCCCAAGGGCACAAGCAGTGCTGGCAAGTCCCAACCCAGGGTGTCTGTGTGCAAGGAGTTAACATCCCAGCAGTGCAGTGCCCCTTGGTGAAACTATAATTAGGCAACGGTTTTATTTTACTGCTCAGGAGCACTCCCTGACAGCACAGCCACTGGGTGCTTTCCAAACTGCTGCAGTTTCAGGTCCCAACCTGAAATTCTCATTTAGAGGAGGACTTTTACTGCTGCTAATCCCTCAAGTACCTCTTTGAGGCCCTGGCTTGCATGGAAGGTGCCAGGACATGGGGCTGGACTGGGCAGGGCTGGCAAGTGGCAGGGTGAGCTTCTCTGCTCCCTTGGTTGTGTGATGGCAGGACAAGGCAGAGGCATGCAGAAATACTGGTGGGTTGAGCAGGTAGGGAGGGGGGATGCAGTGCCCCAGCAGCAGAGGTCCAAGAAGCCTGCTGGCCCTGCAACCTGTGAGTACAAATGCTCTGGCACCGACAGTACCCATGGGTAAGGGCTGTAGGGAGGGAGGAGTGGCTGAGCAGCAATGCTCTTTTTGTCAAGGGAGTTATTTTAAACCATCTTCTTTGTGGGTAGCCCTTTTGGCTCCCAAGTCTGTCTGAGGCAGAGGTGCAGAAAATGTTAGAGGGCAGAACATCAGAGCAGTGCTGCAGAAGGACAAAGACGGTCTGTCTGTGCAGGAGCCCAGTCTTTCACAGACTAAGAGGCACACTCACACTTGCTCATCTGAGACCAAGGATGCAAACATACCCAGGGCCCCTGCAGCTACCTCATAGTTCCTGTTATTTGGGCATGTATTTTAGGACTTCTTCCTCCAACCCCTGACATCCCTCTCCTTGCACGATCTATGCAAGCCACAGAAAGCTGCGTGGCCCCGAAGGGCACCAGCTCACAGGACTTAGCAAAACAGTACTGACTGCTCCAAACTACTGCTTTTAGGGCTACTCAGAGCTAGAGGGGCAGAGTATAAGCACCTAGAGAGGAGTCATGGGCAAGAAGAGAGCCACTAAACCTATTGTCTACAGCGACAGGGAAGAGGAAAGCCTTGGCAGGAGTAGACTGCACCCCCTGGGACCACAGCCCTGTGGTCTCAGGGGTTGCCTAGTCCTGGAAGCACTTCTGCCTCCTTATTGGGGCTCATGCCACTAGCTGGGGTCCCAGCAGCCCCTGGCCAGAGCTAGAGACCTCTCCTGGTTGTGCAACTGTAGGAAAGTGCAGACTCGAGCCCTTCAGGGCAGGAGGGAAGCAAACCTATAGTGCTGCCTGGAAAGCCCAGTCCCCCTCTGCCAGAAGATGCTCCTGTCAGTGGGACATCTGCTTCCCCGTGGCCACACTGGGCACTGTATGCACTGGCACAAGGTATGAGACCTTCGCACACTGTAGTCCAGCTTCAGCCACAGCCCACCTCATGGCAAACTAATTCCCAGATTGATTTCCCTTTGAGCATTTGCTTGTACCAGTGACCTGCATTTCTGCGTATGGGCCTGGCTGTCCTGATAAAATGTCTGAGCCTTCCCATCTTCAGCAGAGACTCAAGGCATTTGCAGTGTAAAGGCAGAGCTGCCGCACTTCTGCCTAAACTAACATTTCATTTCCTTGCTGCAGCTCACTTCTATTGTCATCACTTTCATGCCTCTAATTAACTTGCATCTGTTTCATGTTTGAAGTTTGTAACACTTGCCCACTTTGGCTGCAGCAGTTTATAACCCAACACTAAACATATGCTTATGTTTACTGCACACTGGCTCCAAGTCCTTTGACTTAGCTTTGCATCAGTTCATTATGCCATTAACGGAGAGCTGCAGAGACAGGGCTGAAGCCTTCTGTTGCAATAAATTAGGGAATAGTTTGGAGATGGTTGAAGAGAGGTGGCCAGTGGGGACATGCTGGCCTGACATCCAGAGGTGTTGAGCACTTTCCACTCTTCCTGTAACACTGAAATATTTATCACCTCCAAATATGACAACCACAACAGCTTTCAACAGAACTGTTGCGTGGATCTCAGAGAAGAGACTTAAATCCTGTGCCATCTTGGCTCCAGAGGCCCTTAGCACTTCCTACTTACCTTTCAACTATTTGCCCACTGACTGTATTAGTGCTTAATGAGATCTTCAGAAGGGTTACAGATGGCCAGGAGAGAGGGGGCCTATGTAATGCACCCTATTATATATAATGTATAGCATACTGCTAAGTAATTCTTAACACCTGGCATAGCTGTAAGGTATCAGGCTGGTGTCCTGGCACCAGCTGAGGTGAATATTAAGGTCCAACTCCCCATTCAGACCAGTTTTAAGTTCATTAGCATCAATGGAGGTAGTTCTGTTTTCCAGCAGACATGATAAATCACTCCAGTATCTGGGTGAAGTAAGCAGACCGCCTCAGCGCAGCCTGAGCCATTAAGGTGATGCCCAGATAAATGTGTTTGTTTTTCATACAGATAACAGGATGCTCCTTAGAGCTAATAAGTATTTACTTTCTCTTGCACTGCTATTATCTCCCTCATTGAGAACTGTAATTAGCATCATTGATCATTTGTGCAGTTTGGCTTCTAATTTTTTTTTTTTTTCCCATATGCAATGCTTGACTGAAACTGCAAAGTGCATGATGTCAATATGAGAAAAGTTATGTTTGATCTCTGCCTTTGCTCTGTTTGGACTGATCTACTTGGAAGCTCTAAATGAGCTGTTCCTGTAACACACCACAATATTTTACTGTAAATCTGGTTTTAAAGGGGCAGCCATACATTTTCCATCCAACAAAAATACCCTCCCTGTTAGTATTATCACCAAACACTTGAATTAGCCACTCTCACTCCTCTCGTGGCTTCTTGATGGGAACAGACAGCCAGATCCTGAGGCTCATGCTGGGGCAAGTTTCTATCAGCAAAGGGAAAGGCAGGTGGCATGCAGCTCAGGTCTGGAGGCCCAGAGAGAAAAGGACCTTCTTATTGCTCTCCCTCAGCACAAGGCACTGATCTCAAGGGGTGGTCTCACTCAGGACGTTTTCTGCAAGCACATGATGTCTTGCTGCCAGTTAGAGATGTTACAAAAGTTTTCCTGTTATTGAGTGTGTACAGGAAGAATTAGATAAAACCACAGTCATGACACATAAGGAAATGCCCACCCGTAGAGCCTGAGATGTGGAGATCAGCTCTGTCCTGCTGAACTCAATACCACAAAGATGGGCTGCAGCAGCAATCTAACCAAGCATCTCCAGACTGCTGCTCTTCCTGTTCAGGAGAGAGCATCAATTTACATCCATCTACAGCCTTTTTTTCCTTTTTTCCCCAGAGAGCAAGAGCTACACAAATAATAGATACACAATAATAACCTATGTACACCAAATTGGCCTGGAAAGTAAAATCCTTTGCACAGCTTTGATTCTGTTTTCTCTGGTTTCCATATGCCACACAGGCATGAGCACACATTGGAAGAGGCACACTGTGCACACCCTCTGCTTTCCAAACAGTCTCTGAGGGGAAAAGCCATCCTCAGCATCTGACCTCTTCCAAAAAGACCTCAGCACTCTCAGCATATGGCTGGAAGGGATAGCAGCTCCTTTAGCATCTCACTGCAGAAAGGGACATCACTAACACCAGACACAGCATCATCCAGCTTTTTTTCTTCCCACCCAAAGCAACTAAGCTTTGCTTCTCTGTGTACCCAGCTGTGTGCCTCACACCTGGACTGATTTTCAGTTAGAAGCAAGCTGGAAGGGAATCAGCCCAGTTTTTACCATGCCCACTTGCATTACTTCCTAACCTATTGGAAATCTGGAATAGGAAGAGACTCCTCATTTCTTGTGTTTCACTTTCTCTCATCTCATTGGGCAGGAAATGCCCAGGCTCTTCCTTAGTTTGGCAGAAATTCAATTCACCTAGTCTCAAACTTTCAGAGCAGAAATGAATCCATTAAGCTCATTTCCATTTGTCCTAGCAATGGATCTGTGTACATGAAGAAAATAATTTTTAATTACTTCTTCCATTATCTAGTTCTCACTTGCTGCCATTTCTTTTTTTTCCTAGCCCAGCTGCTTTATTTCCTTGCATCTAGCCCATAGCAATTATCTCAATACCTAGGAAAAAAGCATTAGTGTTTAAGATCTCAGTCTCCAGTTTGACAAAGGCTTTGCAATCCAGAGACACTAAGGGAAGGGGATTAAACTTCCATCTGTTTGCCTTGAGGGGCAAAGCACAGAAATCACAGAGAGAGGTTTCAAGAGATGCTAGTGTGATAACATTGCCTGCTCACTAGGCAGGGATGTCTCAGGTGAGACATATCTACTTGGGAGTCATCCTAGTCACCAACTGGAACAGCTTCTTAAAAATCCACTTTACACACAGCAGGCTGGGAAGATTCCTTCAGATCCCTTCCTCCGGGCTGGCTGACTGCCCCTCACAACCTGTGCCATTTACAGACAGGAGCAAGGAAGGGATCTGATCCTCCATGCAGCTAAAGCATGAACTGAAACACCAGCATCACCCAGAGGAGCAGAAAAGCCCTCCGGAGGAGCAATCCCAGCCCTTCCTAGCAGTGAGCATCCCAAAGCACAGCTGAAGGAGGAAGGATCAGAGAGCCCTGCTCCCCTGAAGCAACCCAATCCTGGGGCCAAGTTCCTCAAGGCTACGAGGTGCAGAGGCACCGAGCACTGGCACTGACCTTTGCTGGGACAGAGCTGAGTGCAGCTGTGACTCAGTCTCCACTCCTCCATCAGTGGCTGCTGACTAATTGTATTTACTGCCATTCTCCATGTTTTGGGGAGAACAAAGATAAACAGGCTTAACAATAATTGTTGCTATGTCTCTACTGTTTCCTCTGTTGGCCAAATAGGGGTTTACACACACAAACACACACACACACACACACACACACACACACAATTTTACAGCAGGACTTTAAGTATTTTTCCCTGTTTTTAAGAAATAGTGTAAACTTTTCTTGGCTGGTGAGGGAAAGAAGGAAGGAAACTCCAAGAAGTCATTTGGTGCAGTCTCTGGGGAAAGGTTTCTGTAACCTGTCCACAGAAAAGGGGTGGTCCTCTTTGGGATAAACAAGTATTGCCACAGCACAGAGCAGATGACTTCCCAGTGCCCTGGAGAAGTTCCCATTGGCTCTGGAAAGATCAGCTGTAAGGATGACATCTCTAAGTACACGTCACAGAATTACAGCACCCTTGGAAACAGGTCTCCTGGCAAGAACACCAAGTATCTTAAAGGCTGGCCTGGAGAACCAGCTGCTGCCACATGTCCTTGCCTAGGAAGCACTCATATTTGTACATATCCAGGTACCTAGGGTGGTCCCTTGCACACATTTGTACATAACCAGCTACCACTACACACAGATTTATTTAATGGGAATCTGCAGCTAGCTTCTGGAATGGACCTGAAAAGTCCTTGAGAGGTGATGTCTTCTCCTTAGCTGGAGAACATGTAGAGCGGCCAGAGGAAGGAGGGAGAAGAACAAAGGATGAGTGTACGGTCAACTGGACACAGAAATCAGACAGCTCAGGTTCAGCTGAATATGCTATTAATGGTATATTCAGATATAATAATAGCTGAATATGCTACTAATGCCTCTAAATACCTCCAGAGATTACTGCACCACCTCCCTGGGCAGGCTCTTCCAATGCCTGACAACCCTTTCTGTGAAGAAGCTTTTCCTGATATCCAACCTGAATCCCCCAAATCAAGAAAAAACAGGTTTAGTATGTCTAAGTGCAGGCAAACGAGTCTTGCACAAAAGAGGAAGATGGCTGGTTGTGAAGAAAATCAGTGAGATAAGATACTTGAGACTGGGAACTATACCTGCATGCTGTATTTCTGACTCATAATCACTGAATCATGCAGGTGGCAGATCCCTGTAATCCTGCTGTTGGGTGTTTCCAATCTGTTGGATCAGAATCTTGCTGTTGGGTGGTTTTGATAGTGATGCAGAAACAAAAGCCCACCAAAAGCATCCCAGTTGTGATAAAACAGACACCAGGATGTCTGTCCTGTAGCAAGTACTTTCTTCAAGAGAAGACAGCTCCAGAATTCCAATACCAGTAACTGCTTACAAATTTGTCCTATGTAATGAAACACAAATGAACTGTTTATGAACAAACAAGATCACAGGCTCACAGGATGTTAGGGGTTGGAAGGGACCTTCAGAGATCAAGTCCAACCCCCCTGCCAGAGCAGGACCATATCATCTAGCTCAGGTCACACAGAAATGCATCCAGACAGGCTTCAAAGTCTCCAGAGAAGGAAACTCCACAACCTCTCTGGGAAGCCTGTCCCAGTCCTCCATGACCCTTACAGAAAAGTTCTTCCTCAAGTTGAGGTATGACAGTTCCCAGGGGACTTCATCACTCATTACAAATCTGCAAATTGTTCACAAATGAGCAAATATTAATATGTAGATAGGGTGCAGTACCAGGAGAGATCCACTGCTTGGGTATGAAATGAGGCATATTTGATGGGCACCACCCAGTGCTGTGCTCAGGCTCATCGATTCTCATTCTAAAACAGGAAATGTCATTGAATTTTTGACCATGTATTGAAGATTACTGAGCCATTATCATCTGCTTGCCAAGATGCTGATAGGGGAAAGTCGAATGTCTGCCAGCTGCGAGGAGACATTCTGCGGGTACAAAGAGCTCCTGGAGCCCTCGGGCAGTGAGCACGCTGGCTCCAGCACCGTGCAGCCCCAAGGTGGAGCAGACTGTTTCTCTGATACCGTGTACATAACACTCCACCCAAACCTCCCTGTGTAAATAAAAAATAAAGTCAAATTATGCCAGTAAAGAGTGGATTACACTGGTCACTGGGAGTGCTCGTGTATGTTCAGCCATAATCTACGATAAGGTGCTTGCTATAAAATGCCTCCTGGAGGCAGCTCTCCTGGAAGCTGCAAGATGCCAGCAGAACCACCAGCATTTTGCTTCCCCCAGTGGGGACGGCAGGGGGGGTGCTGAGGAGTGGCTCAGAGCTGCCTGGGACAGCAGAAGTCACCAGGGTTGAAGTGGCCCCTCTGTCTTGCAGCAGAAAAGCAGGAGTATTGATTGCCACCAGCAGATAGAATGAAACAAAGTTCATTCCAAAGGTGTAAAGGTTGACAACCTTTCTACAGAAAATACTGTCCCACAGTCAGTGAAGCACAGCAGCACTGGGGGCACAGGTAACAGAGCCTATCGTGAAGGCAGATTACAGAACCCCACAGCCAACCCATCCTGCAGCACCAAGCTGCTGCAGAGCAGTTCTAATAGAGACACGACTGGAAATGCAGTGCTGTGGTATAGGGTGTTTCTTAAGAACAAAAACACAGGGCAAGTTTCATTGGCATAACAAATAAATAATAAGTAAAAAATAAGTAAATAAATAAAAAAAAAAAAGAAAAAAGAAAGTCTGAGCAGGTGCCAGATTTGGTGCATTTCTTACAAACAAAAAGAAGAGAAATTTACTGCAGGAAAAAAAATACAATGTCGTCAGCTTCTGAGGCAAAAGCTATAGCAAAAAATCACTTCTGAGAGAATTTACAGGGGTTTGTTTATGAATAGGGAGATCTCAGTATTTGGACCTGCTCGTTGGTGGAGGCTGGCAGAGGCCACCTCTATTCACCCACCAAGGAGCCTATTGTGGGGTGACAATGCTCCCCTGTCTACCTTCCCACCAGCAAATAGACAGATGGAACTGGGCTAGAAGAGACATAGTTATGGCTATCCCTTACGGTCCCCCTAGGGAGAAAAAAAAATCAAATAAGGGAAAGGTTATTGCAGACTGATAACAGCCAGGGAGGCTGGGAACAGGACCTGTTGCCAGGGAGAGATTGCTGCAGCCAGGCAGGGCCCCCTGAGCCTCCAGCCCTGCGGGGAGAGGTCGGGGAAAGGCATCCAGGGGAGGGAGGGAGCTGGAGAGGAGTAGCACTGCTAGATGAGGAGCTGAGGAGAGATTGCAGCCAGCCAAACCAGAGGCCCAGGTGGCCAGAGAGTGAGATTTGAGGAGGGGGTTTTATGGGAAAGCCATTGTATGCCTTCGTGTAATTAAAACCTTCATCATCATGTATGTGCACAGGAGGTGAATTATGCCTGAAGACACAGCTTTGGGCACTTGGTAGCCTTCAGGAGCTGGTCTTCTGCAAGTTTAGCAGTTACACTGCAATTTCTTGAGTGCAAAATAAAAAAAGGCTGTAGGCGATGGAAACTTTTTGAGAGAAACGGAAAAAAGCAACCCTGCCAGCAGCCAGAGTGCTGCAGAAGCATCTGCACTGCTGCATGTGCTGCTTCACACTGCTCTTGCTTGCACCATGAGCACGCTCAGGATGGAAATCCATCAACCACCCCACGGCTGGACATCAGTCAGGGGAAGCCATGGCTTGACCTGGGGCTCACATGCCAGTGAGGAGCCCAAGAACACAGGGCAGGGATGGTGTGGTTTTGCCAGGGGGCATTCCTTTGAGTTTGGGAAGCTAAACCAGATGTGACTTCAACGCTTTTAAAGCCTGTCTCGTCCTGAGCAGGGGTGTCACTGTGCTGCACCCTGAGAGCACAGCCCTCCTTCCCTTCATGCTCTTGGGGTGCTCCTGCCCACACGGCTCTTGGGAAGAGCCTGTTGCAACCCAGGACAATGCTCTCCTGCCAGGTGAGAGGCTATCCCTGACACACACACAGCTATGCTAGGTGCCACCCCAAATCATGCCCAGCGCCAGCCTTCACTTCCCTGTGACCACTCCTGGCCAGGGCAGCCAGCACTGTGAGCACAACACCCACCTGATGGCCACTGCCAGTGTGTGACTGGACACTGGTTTTGTGGCACTAACTCTGAACCCTCTACCTCCAGGCTTTAACAAAGGGAGGGAGTCCCACTCGAGAACCTGCTGCTGCCTCCCAACAATGGGTCTGCTGCAGCTGCAGGTGCCCAGGCTGGAGCTCAGCAAAGCCCTGACAAAACCCTCCCCTGAGATGGGAGTGAATTATGCACATCCCTCAGCATGTGCAGGATAGCAGCCTTGGTTCACTGGGTTAAAATACCAGAACAACATACACCACCTCTGCCTCTGGAACCCCCTGCACTTCATAAAAGTGCTGGAGACCCTGTTGGAGCTAAGTCATTGTTGATAGCCATAAAAAATTGGTTAATAAATCTTCCTCCAATGATTAAATAGCTACTTCACAGCCAGAACTAAACAAATTGAGCATTTCAAAGCAACCTGCTTGACATAAGCCCTCATTTGCACACAAATAGAAGCATCCCCACAGCCCAGCCTGGGCAGGACCCTGAGCCCACACTGTTCATCCCTCTCCCTTGTCACAGCCAAGTGCCAGGAGGAGATTTACTGCACCAATACTTTCCTCCTGGGTGACAGGAAGATTTACCTCTGCAACCTGCAATCCCTTAGGGTGAAATGATCCCAAACTAGAGACTAGTCTGGCACAGGGCACCCAGGCTGATTTCCCACACTGGCACTGCTGGGCTGATGGCCCCCATTGTCCAGAGCCTCTGTCACAGACAGATGCTAAAAGTTCATGATGCTGCTTTTATCTTTTCTTATTTTGTTTGCCCTCCTTTAAAAATTGAAAAGCAAGTCCTCATACCCCTGTTGCTCCACAGGCACTGGCCTGAAAGTTTCATCTAATAGGTAAGAAATTCCTTAAAGAAGAGGTTCTGCTCTCATCAACTGTCTCATGTGAGGATTTTTTTAATGCTGTTGGTAGCCAAGGGGAGAGAAATCACACATTTTCACTAGCTTTCCCCAACTGCATGGCCATTGCTGTATCATAATAGTCTGTTAACTAGAAAAACACTCCAACACTCCAATTTTTAATAAAAGCTTATTGAAAAAAAATAAAGCCTCACTCTAACGTCATGCCAGTGTGTCAGGGCTCACTTGTTCTCTTCCCTCCTGCCTACGGGGAAGAGTAGGGCTTGGGCTGTGGGGTAGGACCTGCTTCCAGGCAACTTTCCACAGGGTATTTCTGCAGCTAAGTATTGATGTTTCAACAGTACTCAATATTTGCTTAACAGGATGTTATGTACTTACAGAAGGAATCACACTGGGGAAAGAAAAAAATACATTTTAAGGCCCTTTTAGCAGCAGTGAATGGCTTGGAAACAGCAATGAGCAAATTCTAAAGTTTTTGAAGATTCAGGGCTCAAATTTCCCAATAACTTGTTAGGATCTGAGTTTGCAAGACAGGTGTTTGGCATTTCTAACTCCCTGCTCCCTTTAGAACACATCAAAAACGACCATTAAACTCCTCCAGTCTTGAAAAGTTCAAGTCAAGGTAGTTTTTGTTTTGCTTTTCCCCCTGAAGGTCAGTTCAGGATTGAATCCTTTTGTCAAGGTTGGCTGGAGAGTAGAAGGCTCTGTTAATCTGCAGGCACTGTGGCTCCCTCCTGGCTTCCTTCCCTTGCAGTTTATTTTACTTCAGGATTCACCCCCTGGGATTGTAAAGGTTGCAGACAAGGGTTAGAGGTGAAACAAAGAAAACGAGGCTGGTTGTTTACTTAGAGGGAGCCAGAATTCATAACGCTGGAGACACAGGGCCCCTCCCAACAGATAACCATAATTTTACAGCACCTCTCTGTAATTTTTATTTTTTTCTTTTCCAGAAATAAAACACAGGGACAGATCCAAAATAGCATTTCCCTGAGTAACTCCTAGAACAGAAACAAGAAACGTTGCTGGGTTTTGGTTTTTTTTTTTTTTCTCCCTGCAAAGTGAGCAGTCACTGGAACAAAACAAACATTCTGCCATTGATCTGCACGTGGGAAAGGAGAAAAAAAGAAATCAAGACAACTTGGCCTCCTTCAGAGACCTTCTGCTTTTATTCGCTCAACTTGAGTCTTATTATGCAGACCACAGAACTTTGTGACTTAAGATAGAACCTTTATATCCCCCTCCTTTTTCCACGAGAAGTCCAAATGGGGCTTGCTTTCATTTATTAACTGTGGAACCCCACTGACCAGCAGCTCACAGATACATCCCACCCCACGCAGGCAGCCTGGCAATGTATTTTTCAATAAATTTTCCCTGCTCATAGCTCACTTTAACAAGCACGACAGCAGCAAAGGAAGGTGCAGATACATCGTACCTAACAAAAACGCCTCGCTCTTTCCGCAGGTTTTTCTGGGTGCTTGCCCTCCCGGGCAGCATCCACTTGCAATGAAATCAATGGATTTACAACACAGCAAGTGGTTGTACAACAGCAACAACTGGATTCCAGGGTGCTGATAAGGGAAGTTAAGCTGTGCTGCGACCAGAGCCCGGCCAGCCACCCGACCGCTAATCCAGGGTGAATCTGCTGGCGTCAGTGGCTTTATGCTAAACAGACACTAGGGTGAAAAACGAGAGTGGCAACGCAGCTCAGGCAGCACAGCTCCAGCACTCTGCTACCAGAAGTGGCTGCTTACTTTCAAGCTCTCCGCACCGCCTGTAATCACCCAATATTGAAACCAGATTTACAAGCTCCTTAGAGGAGGAGAAGTTTGTGATTTCCAAAGCAGACACATTCGGTATTTCAGAAAAAAAGGTCAAGCCCCCTGTGAAGTAAGGGGGTTTTAATAGAATCAGTTCAGCAGGAGTTAAGAGGAGACATACCAACTCGGCAGCTCTCAATGCCCGAAGCCACTGCCCTCATTGTTTTGGGGTGAGAGTGGTACGGGGGACACTAAATTTTATCTTGGACCTTCGATTTCATTTATTCTGATCCAAGAGACTTTTTCAGTCAGAAATAGAGAGGGTTGTCCCTCTTATGGTCGGGGGCTTGCAGGAGTTTCAAAGAAAGGAATGTTTGTTATTGTCTGCAGGGGAAATCTGAGAGCCCGCAGCACAATGACAACTCCAGGCTCCCAAGTCGGCTGCATTTTAAAAGGATAGCCATCGCTTACTGTCTCACCTCTTCCATCTCCAGCCTGACCAGGCTCTTCAGCTATAAACCATCGCTCCCTGCCTCACTTGGTTACAGGCAGTCGGTGTCTGGGACCGCCTCATTCCCTGGCAGGACGGCAACCCGTGAGCCCGTGGAAGATCCCTCATTGTCGCAGGAGATCTCTTTGTTGCAGTACAGGTCTTCTAAAGCGCAAAGGCAGCTGCTGCGGTCTGCAGGTAACGTCAGCAGCTACTACTGTAATACTGGCAATGCAGATGGCTCCTGCTTACTCCAACACCTTTCAGACTCTGTAGTCAGTACTTCCAGAGAGATCTGGGGCTTGTTTTGTCACTTGCATAGCTGCTGCCAGACAGTCATCAGAGCCTGTAAGTTTCCTGAATACATGGCTTTAAAATGCATCAGAAATACTTAAGAAATCATAGCCCAGAAACCTCTACACCGTATCAGCTACCACACCTAAACTACACCAAGTTAACAGAGCAACACCAGGAGACAGCAGCTGCTAACCTAACTGCAGTCTCCAGCAACTCCGTGGTCCTGCCCCAGAGACTGCAGGGGAAGGCAAACAATCTCTTCTCTTCTTTAAAATATCTCCGCAGCAAGGGGCCAATTAGAGCATCCTGGTCTCACTAGCATTTAAGGGCAAGCATAAAAAGGCCCTTATACATTCAAATCAGCAGCAAATGGGCAGTGAAGGTCACAGGATGCTTAAATGACTAAACAACATGCTCCCTCAGATTTCTGGAGAAAGCACTTGAAAGGTTTAGCCATCAGATCTAACTTGTCTAGTCATCCTAACTACCGGGGCAGCTACTCCTGACAGACAGTATTTCACATTTGTCTCTTCCAGCAGCCAGTTATTCCCAAAAATAATACACTTGGCAGAGCAGACAACTGCCCTAGACTTTCAGATCAGTGCAAAGGAAGGGTAGAGCTCTTACAGAAAAGCAGCAATTTGAAAAGGTCAGCCAGAAGACCATAGGCCAGATTCCAACAGCAGTTGCAGCCACAACTTTTTAAACTTTAGCAGCAAAAATAGTTATAGAAGTCAGAGAACACAGGTCTCTGCATTAACAGTAGCTCTCCAGGCAGTCCAAGAAAGTGAGCAGTTTGAGGTACAGAGATGAAACTAATACTTTCAAGCTACACTTTAATGCTGTAGCCATGGGCATAGTGGGACCTTGCCTGCAGTATCAGTACCTGTTTGCACAGTTGAGTGACCAGCTCATCTCCAATAAGCCTACTGCATGGTTCCAGAGGCACCAGCTTGTTTGGAGGGGCAGGTTTCCTTGGCTTGTGTGCCTTCCCATTTCAGGCTGCCTACCTGAAGGCTGTCTCCCATAGATATTAGAGCACTGCCAGGTGGTTGTAACCCCATTTGTGCCATCCTCTTTTCACCTGGTGGCAACAGCAGGGGCTCGACTTACAACGAGGAGGCAGAAGCTTTTCCAAAGCTATCTGAACTGACAGAACACTAGACATGTGCCAAGTTTTATCTCCTGCAGCAGCATTTTGGACCCTTCTTTCACTGTGTGGTACCTGTCTTTTAAGAAAGACTGCTTTAGTTGCTGTGAGAGGCTAGTAAAGCAAGAAAAATATAGTAAGCACTTTGGATTATACAGAGATTGTTTTCAAACAACTAGGCACTAAGTTAAGTGAAGCCAACTAGGTGGAAAAGTAAGAAACAACCAAGTGGACAAATACTGTCAGCTGTCTGTGCAAGAACAGGGTAAAGGAGGAATCAGAGATGAGTACAGTGTTGATTCTTCAGACTCACACAAGAGTAGCAGGAGTTGCTGAGTTTCTCTTTTATAGTACAAGGCAGATGTTTTCCTCTGTGCCCAGAGGGCTTATCAGAAGAAAAATATATATATACACACACAAACAGAATAGGCCTTGTAGTTTTGGGGTTTCCTTCACCTAAAAACAACCCAACAATAAGTAAAATCTACAAAAGGGAAAAAAACTGGGAGACAAGGGAGGAAAAACAGGTATAAAGAATTAGGAGCCACTTTCTGACATGTTTTGCAGCACTTCATTAACACAGGGTAAGAAACAGCTGTAACAGAGCTACAAAAGAATTCACCCAGGGTATGAGCAAAATGCAAGAGCCAAGAATTGAGGATGTGAGTTCACTGATACTCAGAGTATTAAACAATACTACTTACACATTCTGGAATAACCACCTAATTTCCCTCTCTGAGTAGGAAGAGGGACTCTTTTTCAGAACCTAATTGTTATGCACATCACCTTGGTTTGTTTCTCACTACCACTCAAACCCCAACGTTTTTCAAAACAGAAGTCACAAGCAAGTTTCAGACAAAATATATATATATTTAAAAAAAATCTTTACAATAAGTCAGGAAACATAGGAGCTTGCACACAGTTTATTATAATAACTCAGTTTTCAGCTCCCTACAGTTCAGACAACCCTGGTGACAGTGTTTACAACTTCTAATTTTTGCTTTCATAACTTTAAAGCAAACAATACATTTGAGTGTATTTTACTCTGTGCAAATAAGACAACTTTTGGAATCCTTCAGAAGAAATATCCAAGATTCTGTTTGCAGAGGTCCTTTGTTTCTCAAAGATGATTTATGAGAGTTTTTTTGTCTTCAGATAAAGTGCTCCTGTCCAGCAGAACCCAAAGGCCTTCAAGAGTTCAGAAAGTATGTTTAACTCAGATCAAAAAAAAAAAAATTGGTCATACAAATTCCAGCTTCCCATGTCCGCTGTACATTCCCCAGTGGACTAGTGAAAGAATTTTATCATTGCTGAGGTCTGAATGTCTCATTTTATCACAGGTCATGCAGCAGTTCTCGTGACCAGTCACAGGCACCATGCATTCCAAGTCCAATTTTGCCACCTGCCCTTTTTTCGAGTGATGTCCATGAAAACTGTAGTGCAAACGGGAGAGCATTTGCTGTCGCTGATCTTGCAGTCTCTTGTTTTCACTCCTGAGCATCCGCAAGGCCAGCATGATAAGGAGTACCAAGATCAGCCCACCAGCTATAGGAACAGCAATTACAGCTGCCCTGAACCATAACTCTTTTGAAGAGGTCAATTCCTGCACCTTCGTGATGAGGTTCCTGCTGCTGTCATGTTGATATCTGCTCCCTTGTCCTGCAAAGGGGAAACAACAATGCATCAAGGACTGGTTTTTACATAAGCAACTCCCTTAAACACCACAGGGACAAATCTAAGCAGCCAGTCACACACTCTGCAGTATCTGCAGAAAATACTCCTATAAAAAAAAGGCATTTTTAAGGCTGTTTATAGCATGGAATTTCTCAGCCTGACAGCTGATTTAGCTAGGAATGTCACTGCCATTGCCTCTTAGAAGTGATGTCAAGCTGGCAAGGCAAAGCTCTAGTATTAATGCAGACAAAAATGCTGCTTAGCTGGGCTGCCCCCCTGCAACCAGCCACCCACTTCTCCCTCTGCTGTCACTACTTACATCAACTACTAAATCAACAACAGACATATGAGGCTTTGACACTAGAGATATTTCACTGAAGCTTCCTTGTCCTACCTGAAGTATCGCCCCTGGAAGAAGACAAAACATCATGCAGTCCTCTGTAATTGCACATATCTTCATGACAGCATTCCAATGTGGACATGGTGGCGGTGCCAGAGTGGTTTTGTGCTTGTTTGGCTTGGCAGATATCAGCTGTGCTTGCAATAGAGTCCAAGCAGCCATGAGTAAGTGGGGAATGTGTATTCTGAGGATCAAGCAGTCTGGAGAAGCAGGCACTCAGTTCAGATTTGCACATATAGCCGGTTGCAACACAGTGTGCAGCATCACAGTAGCATCTGATTTCACCTAAAAAACAAGAATTGTGCAAGAAAAGTAAGAATCTGGTTCTTCATCAGCACCTGACTAGGTATTCATAATAGCCACAAGCATCACACAACCAAACTGTGCCAGTTTTGGGGTCCTCCCCTGGACTGTAAATCCCTGAGAGCAGAGCTGTTTTCTTTCCACCACTGTACAGTTCCTACCTCCTTGTAACTTTAATCCCTGCAAATGCCTTGGGGCACGTGTTTTAATTAATAGCACTATAGTCCTTTGAATTAAAGCAAGAACATTTCACTAAAACAAAGATTGGGGTGGGAAGGGGGGGAGTGAGGAAGGTCATAGCAGGTTTTTTTTCTCTCTGAATAAGAAGACCATTTTTATAGCTACTTCCACTCACTGTCAGCAGTTGCATTAAACCACATCTAAAATGAAATCCCAATTTTAGAAGCAATATACACCTTCAGTCCTATAAGGAAGTCACATTTATGTTTAAAACCATTGCTACAGGAACAGCAGTCTACTTTTATACAGGTAACACTTCTTTCAGCTGGGCGTAGGCACACAACAAAAACAGTGGGTTTAAATATTTGTGTGACATGAAACAAAAAAAAAAAGTCGGAACTGCTGAATTGTTTATTACCTCTCAATGCTGTGCCAAAATTTAAGAGGTTTAACTAACACCTTATAAAGCTATTAGCTAGAACCATTACCATCTAAGTTTCCCAGTCAGGAAGGCTTTTACTGTGTGAAACTGGGCAACTATTTGCAATTTCTGCAGAAAGAAAAACTCTTTAAGTAGCCATTCATGCAAAAAGGGTTTTTTTACCAGCATTATAAAACTGAAACAGCGCAGTTTACAATTAATCTGTTTGCCAGAGTCAGTGTCTCTCGACTCAAACAAAGTTATTAAACGGGGTGAAACTGCAAGGCTAAAAAGGCTCCCTAGTTTCCCCTCCCCAATGCTGCACGCAATCCAACATGCGGTCAAAAGGGGAAACACTTATACTGAAAATCCTATACCAGCTCTACAAAAAATCTCTCAGGAAACCTCAAAAATTTCTGAAGGAAGCGATAAAAAAGTTCCCTTCATAAAACTCTTCAGTCTGTGCTCTCCAAACTGCTCTGGTATGAATTACACGTGTCCCGTGCTGTAGGGAAAACATCTCTTTCCAGGCAAGCTGCAACTCAAACTTAATTCAATGTGCCATCGATCCAAGGTTTAGGAGGACGCCAGATTTGGGAGCCATCCTTCTAAGAGTGGACTTAAAACTGCCGCTGTGGCATAAAGTCAACTGAATTGTCAGATGCCTTCCTTCTACAGTCTGCACTTCAAAAAAAAAACCACACAGGCTTTCCCACTGCCACTCCTTCCTATGCTGCTTCCTACCTCCCCACACTTAAAAGTACTCTGAAAAAAAAAAAGTTCTGTCATCCCAAACAATTTCACTTCCCCTCTTTAAGCCTACCTTCATGCTTTCCCCCAAAATGCTACTGTGGGCTCCAGGCCTCGAATTTCCCGCTGCTCTTTAATAACTCTGCTTAATAGAAGCCAAATGATGGAGTGTCTCACTGTCTCCAGTCCAATTCCCTTGGGTTTTAAACCAAGTAACCCAATTTCTCGTGAATTTACACACACAGTCATCCAGTGTGTTATGGTAAAAGGACTCAACCATTTTTAAAGCATTCTATGCCAGGTCTTCCCTCTACCCTCTCTGGAAAAAAAAATTAAAAATCATTTTAGTATTTTTTTCATTGTATGAGAGTGAAGAGCAAGATGCAAGAGCAAGTTAAGAGGAGCACCAGAGGTGTCAGCCCTTCCATGAACACAGCACGGGAAGAATGTGAGACAAAACACACACACACACTTTCATTTTAACTGTTTATACAATCACGCTTCAAATTCTACCTTTTATTGACCTAAGACAACCTTATAAACCAAATCTGACAGACTAGTCATCAGGTTAATGCAACTGCTTTTTAATTAAAGCCACCTTCGCGGTGAAAACAGAATGGACTTTGTATTACTGTATTAAAACTGTATTTCTGTCAATTCATAAAGTTTCTTCCTGTGCTATGCAAAAGGCCAGAAAGGGTATTTGGTATTTTGAAACAGTGAACAATGCCCTTCTGTTCCCTCCTCTTTCTTGTTACTGTATGTAGCTATTAAAGAAAAATGTCTGCTTTTAGTCAAGATGGCTACAGGAGAGACTGCAGGCTTCTCTTAAAAGCTTTTGAAGTCAGCAGCAGCCAGAAGTCTGTGATCCCCTAATTATATCATTATCAGGCACATAGTTTCAGTATCTGCGACTTCACATCACTCAGTCACTCCCTGTTCTGCCCGCTTTGATGGGGCCAGCAGGCTCCCCCCTGCACGCTGCCAGGGCTGTTATTTAGGGGTAATTACAGCCTTCCTTCCAAAATAAATAAATAAGTGCCGCCGCACATCAGCAGCACCGCGTTAACTTCGCCCCTAGCCTCCTCCCCGCAGCATGGCCATTACGGGCACCCGGTGGGTGCCCTCGGCCCCGAGCGAAGCCTCCCCGGACGGCCGGTCCCCGGCCACGCAGGGCCGTCCTTCTCGCTGTGACACCCACCGCTCCCCACGGTGGGCCAGGTAGGAGAGAAGGGACTAGACGGAAGGGCGCAACCTCAGCGGTTCCCCACCACCGCTCGCCGACAAAGGCTCGGCGACGAGCTCCCGAGACTCTAAAGGCCCCGTCGCGACCCGCTCCCGCAAGTCTCGCTCCGGGGGCGGCAGCTGTACCGGTCCTGCCGCCGCCTGAGTGGCTCCTCCTGGACCGGCTGCCCATGGGCACCAGGGCTATTCCTCAAGGCGTCCCCCCACTGCCTGCTCCCCTCAGTCGCCCGGGTGCCCTCGGGCGCCGCCGGCCCCAGCTGCCCCTGCGCAGCCTCACCTTTGGTGAGCAGGACGGCCATGGCGCACAGCTCCAGTTGCAGCCAGATGAAGATGTAGCTGGAATGGCGATCCATTTACCCGCCCGCCGGCGCGGCGCCGCTCGCCACAGCCCGCAGCGCAGGCAC
>VWYK01112314.1:9248-35455 GCA_013399775.1 Semnornis frantzii | reverse complement strand
AAAAAAAAAAAAAGCTAATTCTGTACACTGTAGGCATGCTCGAAGTACCACAAGTGGCAGAGGGGTTGCAAGGATCACTCCTCAGCCTTAGTCTCCCCCCTCCAAAGCAACTACTTTGAAGACCCTTTTGGGAACTTGTGGATCAAGCCGGGGTGCCGGGAGGGGGTTTGGCTGTCTCACCTCATCTGCTTACTCATGGGTACTCTGCTCGAGATGCTGTGCAAGGATTGTGTGGGGTCCTCTGACAGACCATATCATAAACAAAATAATTCAACTTCGGCAGCATTAATTTGCTTTTGTTTTAGAGGCAAGAGCAAACAGGGCCAGACTGGCCTGTAAAAAGGGACAGGAGACAGACCCAGCACCAAGCAATAATAACAACATGTTCTGCAACCAGAAGGAATGTGGGATAATGACTACAAGGAACCATCAAGGAAAGCGTCAGGAGCCTGAGGCTGCATGACGTGTCTCCAGAAGCCATAGGAGAGCAGCCTGGAGCCTCCTCTTGAACGGACTGCACAGCCCTACAGAGCAAAGGGCTGCTTCCTCCCACCAGATCCGGTGAAGCCCTTTGAAACCAACACAAATGAAGGACATCGTTGCAAAATCAGCCTCTGGGTACCTCAGGGAAAGGGAGCATCTCTCAGCAGCACATTTCCTTCTGCATCAGCTCAAAAACTGTGTCACAGATGCAAAATTTTGGCTTTGAGAAGACAAAGCTACCAAGCAAAAGATGAGCTCCATCCAGAGAGCCTTTACGGGCCACTCAGATGCTTTTCTGGTACTTTTACTTCTTTTCACAAGCCAATAATTGCAGTGCCACGTTTCTGCCAGGAGGACTTGAAAACAGGAATCCTTAAAGACCATTAAAACAAATATCTGAGGTCCTGAACTATTCCAGACAGGACTTCTATCAGGCAAGCAGCTTCTCAGCACAAGACCTGCTTCCCCCTACAATCATATTTAAGCAGGTCTTGCACTGCAAAGCTGCTTGCCTCTACAACTGCATTCAAGAAAAGGCTTGCTGTTTTCCACCAGGAGCATATGAGCAGTGCAGCCATGCAAGGTTCTGCCTCTCAGTGTCTCAATCTTTCTCATGAAATCTCAAAACACATCCACCTTCTCCAGAAGCTCCACATGTTTGAGAGCCCCACCACAAGCATGAGAGAACAACTCTCGTGATGTGTTTAGGTCTGTCCTAGATCAAGGAAGAAAATATGAAAAGCTGAAACAGAGGTCAGCCTGACAGCATTTTTGGAGTGTATAACTTTGAACAAGAGAAAAAGTTCCTCTCTGGTTTAGGGAATCCAGCTGTTGAAAAGTCAACCTCCCCCCTTTGTGATGTGGCTTTCATGTATTTCCTTTCTCTTCTTCGGGTCAGCTGGCATCAATACCTGTCCCTGCTGTTCCTGTCTACCATTATGTCCCACCAGCAGCAGCATGCCTGCAAAACTGACTGAATTCAGCCAAAACCACTGCCAGCAGGTACCTCTGATTTAAGCAACTGGTCCTGCATGCAGGCTACCTCTGTCAAACCACCCTGTTAGTAGCGTAGTAGTAGCTTGCTGGAACCTTTCCACCAACACACCCTCCAAAAGAGAAAGAGTCTGGAAAAAACAGAAATGAGTAACAATTGCAGTTTGGAAATCCATTCTACCTTCACCTCTACAGTCAAAGCATCACAGCAACCCTTGTGCTGGGGAAACCTGCATTCCTCAGGGAGTTGAGGCTGTGAATCCTGCTGGGTTTGCATGTGTATGGTGGTGTTTGTCAGTATGGCCACATGAGAAGCCAGTTTCACTGGCAGGGGAAGGTTAGCACAGCCACACTGCAGCCATTTCAAGCTGGTGCCAAGGTTAGCACTGCCACACTGCAGTCACTTCATAGTGGTGCCAAGGTTAGCACTGCCACACTACAGCCATTTCAAACTGGTGCCAAAGCAATGTTCATGCACCATGTCCTTTTTTTAATGTGCACCTTGCAATTAGGATTCGGCTGGGAATTTCTCCCTTGGAAATGATATAAAGCATTGGGAATATCTAAAGCATGTCTGGAGCAATATTAATCAGGGCAGTACTTTTTTTTGTTAACTGCTCAGCATTAGGCAATAAACAGTTTAATTTTTCCACTTATTTTGCTAGCATTTTGGATGTGATACATGTATATTTAACTGAATTACCTATGTTTATGCTGATTATTGCCTTTAAAAAATAATTAAGGGTTAAGCTGGCATAGTTATGCTCAGCATAAAGCCCAGAGGCAAGAAACATAATGGGACTCTATGTAGTTTCCTTGGCTTCCCATTACTGGGACTGGCCATGGATTTAGTAAACCAAATAGCCATTTCAGGAGCTAAGACTGTGCACAGCCCAAGCCAGGCTCCCTCCCTGGCCACTCCCCTGGGACAGGCAGGCTGCTGAGCAGGTTCCCGCAGGTGAGTAAACTCCCGGGGAGCTTTATCCCCGGTAACTGGGGTAGCTGAAAGAGGTGGATGGAGGCCTGCATGCCGCATGCCTGCTCACTTTCAGCAGCAATTAGCATGTCCTCAGTGAAACCTGCAAGCTGGAGGGGAGCTGTGTTCCAGAGTTGCTCAGTGATACCTGTTCACATAAAATAAATAGGAAACAAAACTAGTGGCTGCCCTTCGTGTACATGTGATATATCACCCAGGTGGCATCAATCAGCACACTCCCCTAGATACAGGACATGATAAAGAGACACTTTCTAAAGGCCCCAGAAAGTGGCAGCATTTCCTGCCATGCTCATCAGTTTACATTTTTTTTTTTTATTTAAAACAAATCCTCTCTTCCCGAAATGAGCTGCACTCCTGCTCCTCCCAATCAATAGGAAGATTTGCATTTATCCTGCTGGAGGCATCTCTGCTAGGACCAGGGCCAGAGCGATCCAATCGATGGGGGGAAGCTGGAGCGAGGCTGGAAAAGAAGCAGCAGAGAGATTCCCCGAGGGAGAAATGCAAAACACTGGAGAGAGGCAACAATTATTGTAATTGAAGGTAATGAGGCCGAGGCGCCAGCTCCAGCTCTGCTTAACATCATTCAATACAAAGTGAGACACACATGAAGGAGACAGCCTGAGCCCGGCTTGTCCCGATGCAGCCCAGCCCGGCTCCCTGCCCGCAGCCAGCTCTGCCCGCAGCCCGGCCCAGCTCCGTACCTGCACCTCGCATCCAGCCTTGCTGGCAGCCCGCACCCAGTCCTGCCCTTCTCATTGCCTTATCTCCCTCCTCCACCCTCCTCCCCACAACCCCCCACCACTCGCAGCACGGATGCTCCCGGGACAGGTCTGTCTCATATGTGGACGGCCCAGCAGTGCAGGAGCTGATACGTCTGGGCTCTAGATTTGACTGGTCTTGGGGTCATGGAATTCTCAGTTTCCTTTCCGTAGGAGACTCCCATATCTGTAGCATCCTCATAGAATCCTACAATCACAGAATGGTTTGCGTTGGAAGGGAGCTTAAAGATCATCCGGTTCCAATGCCCACCCTGCCATGAGCAGGGACACCTTCCACTTGACCAGGAGTGTCCTGTGTCTTCAGGGTGTTTATCCTCACTGTGTGCTGAAAGTCACATGCATGGTCACCAAATCGCTCAGCCAAGGACAAATATTGTCCTGTCCCGTGGCAGGACAACAAACTCTGCCCGAGCTTTTCATGTCTAGTCCTCCTCTATACTACATCCTCCCCTCTGTCACCCTAGTTCCTCTCCTCCACGGCTTCCCCACTATGCAAGAAGCTGGGGGAGCAGATTTTCCTGGAGCTGGACTGGAGAAGATGCTGCAGAGAAGGAGAGGATGCTTGAGAAGAGGAGAGAGTGCTGGAGAGGAGGAAAGGATGCTGGAGAGGAGGAGAGGGTGCTGGAGAGGAACTTAGGGTGACCCTCAGCTTTCCGCTGGGACTCTGCCTGGCACGGCAGGTGTTTTTGAGTCTGACACTGGACCTGACCTGCACATTCGCCCGTACCGGAGCGGAGCTCACCGCAGCCTTTGGCAGCGTCTTTCAGGAGACACAGCCGTTCTTTGGGGCTTTGATTCCTTAAGCACAGAACGCCCCTCGCAGCCTCGGCGGCCGGGCGGCGGAGGGAGGTAAGCCGTCAGCAGCGCGATGGACTTACTGAGTCCTCCTTTCGACGGCTGACGCCGGGGAGGAAACGGAGCCAGAGCCGGCGAAGGCGGCGGCGGCCCCGCCGGGGCCCGACTGCGGGCGGCTGCGGGCTCAGGGCGGGCAAGGTTTGCCCTCTACTGGCAAAGCCAACCCTAGCAGCGAGCTGCCGGACCCCTCTCCTGCAGCCGGCCTGGTAACTTCTGCTTTGCAAAATGCGGGGTTAAAAGGTGCTAGGACAGAGGTACAGCTGCTTTTGGTGGGGAGTGTGCAGCCGCTGCAGGCGTAGCCGTGGGTGACCTCATTGCCAAAACATTACCGGTGGTACACGGGTAACATCAGCTCCCAACCCAGCAGCACCCTCCACGCAGGAGTTAACATCCAGGGCTCAGCCATCACCTTGTGAAACACCCGTGTAAGGGTGTTACATGTCAGAATTCATAAACGGTACCTAAACAGTCAAGCACCAGCTATCAGATGTGAGTTATCAAGTGTCTAGAGATAAGGCATGGCAAATATTAGGAATTCACTTTAGATCCCAAGCATGAGAAATCATTAGTTATGTCCTGACAGAGTGTAGCATGCACGTGGGAGAGGATAGCTAGCACCAAAATCATAACATGGCCCAAAAAAACTGAAATGGAGTATCACTGTAACAGGACAGAACATGCAGTTCAAGTAACACTTATTACAGAGAGCTACAGCTGGCACATGTAGTGAAACTGTCATGGTGGCCAGTTGAACCATAGCCTCTCATGAAAGGAACAACAGAAAAAAAAAAAAGAGCCCATTTTGCTCCTATTTGCATATTCAAGACGATGCCCGTGAGGTCTGATCACAGATGTCAGTTCTTTGGAGGACTTGCACTCAGCAGTCAAACCCTGGGATGCTCTGCAGGGGCTTGGGGCTATTCGAGGCTGTTCTCTGCTCTTGCAAATAATTATTGCCAGCAACTCCTCCACAGTGGCAGCTCTAAAAGCTTTTGATGCAGATAAAGGAACTCTCCAGTGATACGCTATTCAGTATTAGTCAATATTTATTGCTCAACCTCTATTCTCTGAGCCATGTATTTCAGAGCCAAATGCCAGAGACAAGACAGTCAATGCAAGTCAGGAAAGCCTATACACATTATAATGGACTGGAGCCTCAGCTACTTTAGTAGGCAGAACTCTGCCAGTTGACACCAAGCTCCAGATCTGACAGGCAAATGGAGACACAGTAGAGAAGGCCAAAGGCAGAGTTAGATCTCAGAGCAAAGACCAGCATCTTCAAGAAGATGGATATGTATCTTAGTAACACCTTAATAATTCAGCTTCAGAAAGCTGCTGTTTGAAAAAGAAGTCAGCAGGACATCTAAACACAGATGTGAAATAAGAATAATAAAAAAAAACAGTTCTCACTTTACCATGAAAACCATAATAGATAAGAATATTTGTGAGTCAGGATACACGTGGAACTATGAGTCAGTAAGGGCTGTGGACACAAACTTTTTGCTCAAATTCTAGCAGCATGTGGTGATGACTAGGGGGGCTGTGAATGAAGAGCGTGGATTGTTCCTTTCTCTGGCTCTAGGGAAGGGTCAGTAACTGCATCAGACACAGCTTCTAGTTCTGATAACTGGGAGTCAGGAAAGAAAAAAAAAGGGCAAATAACAGGACGAAAGGAGTTGCAGTGAGCTTTGATGAATGTGCAACAGGCTGGGGACACTGAACACTCCATATACTGAGGTGCAGGGCAGCATCTGAAGACCTAAAGTCATCATCTCTGGTGAGTTTAACTGGGGAGGGTGAAGGTGGTCATATCGTCAGCTTGCCGCCAGCCCTCACTGAATGGCTCACACCTTGTGGCATCACCTGCAGAAGGAATCATCCAGCCTGCCAGTGAAGCACCCCAGGAATGGGGCTGAGCACTGTCCTGCCACTCTCCGATGGAGTGGATAATCTCAAACAGAGGAGAAGGATATAAAGCTCTTGTCCCTAACATCTCAAGACACCACAGTGGTTCATCTGTAGGAGCACTGCAAGATCAAAGGCAGATCAGGCAGAGCAAAGGATGGGTGGAGGGAAGCAGACTTCTGGCAGAAGGTGATACGGCGTGGAACAGAAACCCAAATTCCTCACAGTCCAGGGTTGAGAGGCAGTGAGGGGGGATGAGGAGATGAGTTGAGAGAGCTGATAATCTTGGAAGGGGGAAGAAGTGTGGCCCCTACAGTTTTGCAAGCACTAAAGGGAAAATTGCAAGACACAAGACTAAGAAAAAAAAAATTAAAACAAATTAAGAAGCCCCAGAGTTAAAAAAACAGTCCTGATTGTTCTCAGAGCATCCTTTACAATGTAGAGTCCTTTTCCTTCCCAAGCACAGATTTCAAACTTATATTGTCCTTACCATGGGGGTAACAGAAGGACCAGTAGTGGAAGCCAAATTAAGGGAGATGGCTGCTGAACACTTAATGCCTGGTTGTTAAGTGACAAAAATCAGAAACAACCATCTGCATTAATTAGTGTCACTGTTGTCAGCCCTGGCTGCTTGCATTTCTAAATAAATACAGGTTATATTAACCTGAATTACATTCCCATCATTAAAGCTGGATTCATGCTGTATTCCAAGAGAGGAAGGACCACTGAGCTGCTCTTTCTGAAGCAGGGGTGGCAGGGGGGAGTGCTGGCATCAGCTCTACTCAGTTCCAAGTCAAGCCAAGCACCATTTAATCTGACCCCATCTCCTTGCCCTTCCTGAAACCCTCAGGTTAAAACAACACTGGTTGATTCATGACATAAATGCCAACTGAACCATTTCTGTTTCCAGTAGCAGAAGGTGCCACTTGGTTCAGCACAGGCACAGGATTTCTTAGCCTATTTACCTGTCAGCTGTGCCTGTCCCTCTTGCTGTGACAGAGATGGTACTTGGAAGCCCAGAGGCACCTTGCTGGATGACATTCTTGTACCACTGAAGCAAAAAGGAAGCTCATCAGGAGAGTGAAGCACAGACAGGAATACAATATCATTTTGGCTGTTGTGACAGGTTTCCTGTCACACAGGGCTGTGAGACATGCCAGCCAGCACAGGCACGTTGGGTGGCAGCAGGGCTCCAGGGCTTTGCATGGCTCCAGCGCTGCTCTTTGTTCTGTGGCAGCCTTGTGCTCAGGCCAAGGTGGGTTACTCTCGCCACCCTCAGCAGAGGGGCTGGAGAAAGCGATGGACATACTGCAGTGGTGGCAAATAGCTAGGAGCTGATAGTGACTACCTAAACCCTCCCTTGTCTGGTGGGCTCCTGTGTAAACCTGTGCTGTTCAGCACCAAAGGAGCTCAAGATCATCCCTCCTGAGATGGTCTTCAGGCCTCTTCCCAGACACCTGAACTCACCTCTGCCTCTGTTGCCGACATTACTTTCCCCTGTGTTTACACATGAAGCTAGAAAGTACCAAGAAATGTTGAACTAGGTGAAGGGAAGTGAAAACAGACCAAAGTGGAAAGAAGCCCACAAAGCTAGCAGGGAGAGAGGACAAGAAATGAGCCACCAGAGTGACAAGCAGTGAGCAGATCTGAGCACAAACCCTGCGGTGAGAAAGCCTGGCCTTGGTCCTGTGCTGAGGGAACAAGGTGTGAGGTGCCAGGAAAAAGGGATGCAGTAATGAAAGCTAAAGACACGCTGACTGACAGGCATGCAGTGCCAAACACCCACATGTGAAAAATTGTCTTTGCCATCCATTCTACTGGTTTGCAGCTTGACAAGCTGATGAGCCCAACTGGCACTGTGGTGGTGCTGGGGAGAACTGGGCGTGAGGGGTAGATGCAGTGAGAGTACAAAGAGGCTGAGGTGCACATGAAGTCTGAGGAGCAGATGTTTGGCAGAAGGGCAAGGAGCCTTCAGGGACACCCCCTGTGCAGGACAGTGCTGTCAGGATCCATTTCTCTGCTGAAAGGGGCCCTCTGTGTCCTTTGTGACAGCTCTAACAGCGCTCATATTTTCATTCCTAAAGCCTGGTACCTTACTCCAGAAATAAATCATTATTTCCAGCATGCCATGCTCAGGATTTTTCACTGTGCTCAGAAAAGAAGTCTGTCAGTGGCCTACTTCATCCCTGATCGTCCTGCAAGAAGACTTGGATGGGGAATATCTCACTGTGGCTGGTGGAATTTTTTCCTTTCTGATTCCAGTGATGTAATTAGGAAAGCACAAATGACGTGGCCTTTTCAGAAAGCCTGCTCCTTCCCTCTCTGCTGGCACATCTGGAGCAGTTCTTCACACTAGGTTTGTGTCAGAGATTTACTTCATTTGTGTTGAAAGAAGAGGCTGTCAAAAATCTGGAAACGTACACTGTGCCAGGGTCCTACCTTAATCCTTAAAACTACACAGCTGCCTTTGGCTCCCTCAGCACAGACTGATCACTAACCTGGTGGCACACAGTGATTTACCACCCCCTCAGTGGGGCTTGGCAGATAGTATGTCAGGAGATAGCCTGAGCTTATAAAGCATGTTTCTTCCAGAGGAGCCCTAAAGCCCAGTACAAAAGCAGCCAAAATCATTCATTTGATTACCACTTTTCTGAAAAGACCCATGCCTTCTCAGGTGTGACAATCCTGAGCAGAGACACACAAGCCAGAGCTGAAGGAAATCAAACAAACAGCAACTGATTCTCTGTGTATTGTGAAACACATAATCTGTCACCAGTCCCCATGACTCTTATCATGATATTAAACTTCACTGGATCTTTACCAAAAACAGTCCTACAGACTGTTCAGAAATGTTCAGAGCATCTCGTTCCTCGTTTCATCCAAACTTAAAGATTAACAATGGATCCCTCAGGACAATCTCACAGCTTTAAGCTCCTATTTGACACAGAAACACTTTCATGTACCAAAGACCTGGTTGCAAACCAGGCCTGAACATGACAGACAAGGGAAGCAAAGCAAGTCATCAGTGCAAGCCATGCAGCACCCACAGCCAGAACGATTCTGGGACTCTGCGTGCCTAGCAGTAACACTTCTGATAGCATCCCCCCTTGGAAGAAGTCCCACTTGCTTCTACATTACTTCTGTCAGCAGAAGGCAGCATGCTGTGGACAGTGTTATACCGCAGGAGACACAAGACTCTTCTCACAGCTTTCTCTTAAACAGTGCTTTTACCAGAAAAGCATTATGAAATAGTATGTCCTTGTGGCAGTCGTCACATGCCATCATTTTTGGCCCCTTAAGAATAGGGCAAAGGAACAGAAATGAACTCTGTTTCTTAATCCTGTGTCAAAAAGCATTCAGTTATACAAAATCTTGCCCTACCCTGCACTGGATTCCTCCTCCAGTACATAAAATAACGTGTGAGACTTGTACGGCGTCCAGAATTGAAGCCATCGAGTTCTACAAATGCTGGAAGTTCATTTATAAACATCCAGAAATGACAAGGAAAGAGCTGCAGGCAGCAGTAAATTATCCCAGCACACATTATCACTTCAGAACCAAGGAAAAATGAAAGTAATGGTGGATAAAAAAAAAAAAAAAAGAGAGAGAGAAATAGAGCTAGAAAGGACCTTAAAATCATAACTTAGCTGCCTGCTCCTGCTGTTCCCTTGGAGAATCAAATAATCTAATATGCTAAGCTGCTGCAAGGAGCTGCTGCAATCTAAGATACCTGCTTATCACACAAGCTTTTTCCTTCCTCTCCCAGTAATCTTAGTAGTGTCAATGCATCTTGGTTTGTAACAGACTGAGCTGTGCAAAGCATTGGCACAACCCAAAGCCACAGAAGGCCCTTGTGACCCTCTCAACTGCTATGGCATGACTACCTTTGATCCATGAAGGAAAGGCAATGGACAGGATCCCCAGCCAGGTTACACCCAGGAAAATGTTTTCTTAGTGCTGGCCATGAGTTTATGGTACAGAGGAAGTGTTTTGGCAGAGAGACCAGCCTGTGTCCAAGCAGATTTGGGAAGTCAAACACACAGGATCCAAGTCTTCGTTCTCGCATTAAAATCAATCAATTAGACTTCTTTCTTAATCATCATCTTGCAACACTCTGGTCGTGCTGCCAAACTGAGCAGGTCAACAGATTTTGTTTTCCCTCCAATATACACTGGGACTACAAACAGGCTACAACGTCCCACCTCTTCTGGGAGCTGCCAGGACCTCTTTCTTCATGAAGACAGATAGATGCAAAACCAGGTCAGAGTGCAGAACAAAAGGATCAGACAGTCACAGCATTCCCATCCTCGTGTCCAAATTTTCTGCCTTCCAGATTGCTAAAGCCTGAAATAAAATGAACTTCTGCAGCTCTGTAAGAAGTGAGGGACACTTGGGGATGCAGAGGAGCACTGGTGTCCTGGAGTGACAGGCCTAGCAAAATGAGAAGAGACACTGAGAAAACAAAGCTGACCACAAGGCCCATTTACACCCAGTGTGGATATTCATTAGAAACACTTTCAAAAGCACATTAACCTTTCCTCAAGAAATGAGGAATCCTCACATAACTTCTTTCCTCCATGAATCAAACCAGATTGTGAAAATACCTGAAAGTCACTCAGCCTGCAGTGCTCTCTCACCAGCTTTGCACTGTGAATGCCAGCAGCAGCCAGGGACTCACCCCGACACAGGCTGAGGACTCCCACACTTTACTACCCAGACTTCAGTTTTTTACTCCAAAGAAGGCTTTTGGCATAGACATTTTACTGCTCTGCAAGGCATTGTTGTGTGAATAATCACTGCAAGCTTCGGTTTAAGAAAATGAAAGAAATTAAATTGCAGAATGAAACCTATGGATGGAAAAGAAAGGAGAGGTTTTCATTCTGAAGTGGTGTTGCTGAGTAGAGCTCTTATTCGAAAAGCATTTGGAAGAAAGTAGCTTTGAAGCCTGACCTTGCAAGGTCTCCAATAGCATCACTTCTCCTTAAAGTGGAGCAGTAGGCCATGGCATTAGTATACAGCACACTGATCAAAATGTACTCCTCTGTCCCTAGACACCTTCAGCCCCCTGGTATATCCTCTCACATGCCTTCACATCATGGTTTTTCAGCATGGCACCTCTGTAATGGAGCAGGTTGCAGCTGTGCCCAAGTGCTTAGCTTAGCTTAGCACAGCAGGAAATGCTGGAAGCATGGGGTTAACATGTCAGAGGAACCACAGCCCTTCAGCTTCCCCTTGCAGCCAAATGCAGAACCTGCCAAGTGCTGTTCCAATAAAAAGCAACTCACACAATCTGTAAGTGTAATAAAATAGCTGTTAACAATTCTGTAACTCTTTCTTCAAGCTTGTAAAAGCCTGAAGGTCAGCTGGAAGTCAAGTTGCATTTCTTTGGGAGGAGGGCAGGCCAATGCTGGGTGACTGCTTCCTGTCCTTTTACCTCCTCCTCCGGAGTTTCTGAAGGGCAATCACTGCGCCTGGAGGAGCTTTCTGCCTTATTCCTTCAACATGAGAGCAAATGGACCAGAGTGTGACCAGAGGAGAGTGGGTACCAAAAGAACTTGCTCAGAGCTGCCTTTCTTCAATGGTGATACTGAGTGAAGATCTCAGTTCAGTAGTCTGGGAGAAATAAGCTGATGGCTTCCTTCTCCACCTGGATGCCTTCCTGTGTGGCCTGCCCTAGGTTATACTGCATTGGCAGGGAAGTTGGACTTGAAGATCTCTAGAAGTCCCTTCCAACCCCTTCCAATATTCCGTGATTCTGTGATTCTCTAGGCTTGATGCTAGAGGCTCTCAAGACCACAAAGGGAAAAGATAAGTAAGATCAGACCCTGTTCCTTCATGTAAGTGCAAGTCTTAAAACCACATAGTGACCTCCAGACTCAGTGAGGTTTGGGAATGGGTATTGCAGTCTTGTATGTCCAAGTGTAAGGCCACTGACGAAAAGAACAATGCGGCTTTGCCACGTACAAAAGTGGGATGGATGGAGAGAGGGAGAAAAAGGGTAGAGGAGGCAGAAAAAAATCATCACCATTCTCTCGTCATGAGACACTCCATTTCTAGTTTGGCAAACCAAGTGCATTTATTTGTCATCTCCAGGGTCAAAAGCCTCCTCGTTTAATCACTAAGATTTGGAGGAATGGAATGTGTCAACACTTAGAGTAAAAACAACCAACACGAAGACAATGTTTTCCCCAGTAATTTCCCAATTGTCTCCCCAAGTATATCGAATTCCTGAAAGCAAAAGCACTCAGACAGAGCATACAGAGGGCCAAGCAACACCGCTGGAACAGCCTGGTGAAATCAGCAGGAATTGCAACATGGTGCAATCCATTCCAGTCAATTAACAGTAGCAAGAATAAAGGCTGGATGGCTAGATCCTTTTATTGCTTTAGGGAATGATATGTTACTATAGTTCTATTACATATCATGTTAAAATTCTACTTGTTTGAGCTTAGAAAGGAGGGAATTCAAGAGGGGAAAAAAGGAGAGCAGTAACCTGCAAAACCAATTCAAACACAGGCTTTAAGATGCAAGCACGTTTTGCGAGATTACATAGCAGGACTCAAAGCCCTGCTCCTTCCTAACAGCACTTTGCCTTCATTATTATAAAATAGCTGAGCCTGGAGTCTCCAGGGGCAGGTTTGGATGACGACTATGAGGAGGAAAGGTGAGTCCAAACACCAAGGGGAGGCAAAGCATCACCCTTCCCTCCAGGTGCTCCAGGTCCTTGTGCACAGAGAAGATTCTAAGGTACAGACATACCTGCAACACTCTGTCTTTTGGTTTTGGCTCAGCTCTAATCAGGAGAAAGTTTGGGTTCCCTGTGGGTTTGGTTCCAAGAAACCAACTGTAGCACTAGAATAAGGTAGAGCTTTTCCAGAGGGAGCTGGTGGGGTTTGTGCCCGATGAGGAACTGCAGAAATCCAAACAATTAACCCCAAAATAAGCCTCTGTGTGCTCTTTTGGGGAATACTACAGAAATACCGTTAAGGTGTGGGAGGTGAAGAGAAGGGGAAACCACACGTTAGCCCAGAAAGCAACCCCCTGTGATGCCCACGGTAGCCCAGAAAACAATGGCCCTCTGCCATGCCCCAAACCAGCTCTGGCATCCTTTTGACCTCCCTTACAGGAGCTGTGCAGGGGACAACCACCACGGGGAGGAGGCTTTTCTCGGGGCTGGGGCACCACGAATCCTGCTGCTGCCACTGCTGTGGGTGTGAAAAGCTAGAAGGGCTGAACCCCGGCGCTGGCTCTCCCCGTGCGTGTGCCGGCCGGGCCGTGGGGCTGGCAGGTGGGGCGGGAGGAACGGAGCGCAGGGACAGAGCCGCCCAGCGCCGACCGGAGCCAGGCCGGGCCGGTCTCCGGGCCGCCACTGCCACCTAGCGGCGTCATCCCGACGGGGCACCGCGACCCTCGCCGAGGCACACACCGCCGGCCCCGCGGGCTGCCGCGGAGCGGGAAACGTTCCTGGTGCTCCCCGAGATGTCAGCACCGAGGGCTAGCTCCCGAGAGCTGAGGCTGCTGACAGTCGCTAAATGCAGAAGAAACTGACATAGAATCATCGAATCGTTTTGCTTGAAAAAAGACCTTTAAGGTCAACGATTCCAACCATTATCTAATTCTACCAAACCTGGCAGAGTGGTAGCTCTGCCCCCTTCAGAGCTGGATCCCTTGCAGGTGCCAGAGGTTCCTGCACCTTGGCGCATCTTTAGCTGCTACAGCACTGAAAACTCCCACTGAGTAAAGTGCCAGCTGAAGCAGAGGCTCCTTACCAGGCCATGTCCTGGTCTGTCTCTGCTCAGCTGGGGACAGCATTGCACCTGCTCAGACACTGTGCTCTCTACCAAGTGGGCACCGACCACAGCTTCAGCTGCCACAGAAGTGAGGCAGATTGCCTGGAGAAAGCACACACAGAGCAAGAGCCTCCATCCCTTGCGTGCCAATACAAGGCAGAGGTTTGCCAAGCACCCGACCGGGCCTGTGAACTGTGGGAGATGCTCAGCTTGGCAGCCTGCTCAGCCCTGCTGTGAGGACATGAGGACACGAGCTTGCTCAACAAGGCTCCTGCAGGGAAGCCTGCAAAATCCTCACTGAAGGACTGAGATGGCAGATGAGGACAGCTGAGTTGAGTTTTCTTCCTTCTTGAGAAAGGTTTGGTGTCTCCAGAGAACTTTTCTCTCCAAGAAACCATCCAGCACAAGAATAGCAGCTCAGTGTAAGTTTAACAGGGAGTAAGAGTTGAAAAGCAACAGCATCTCCTTAGAGACTCCTCCATTCATATTCCAAACCCACTGAAGATGGTCTGCTTTGGGATGAGTTGAAATACGGTGAGAGCATGGTTGATGATTAGATCTTTACTTGTGCTTAGCTGAAAAATGATGTTGCTAAGTTAGGATTTTGTTCAGCTTCCCTGCAGAGATGAAATGTTCAGATGAAAGCATGGATGCAGCCCAACTCATGAAAATACACCTAGTTCCAAGCAGTTTCCATGCCCTGCCCCGAGCCCTTCTCTCTGCACATACTCTGGGGTCTGAAAGCAGGCAGTCTTTACAATGCTGAGTTTACTGCTTTCCCAAGAGTTACTCTTCAATGCCACAATGATGGTGCCTTGTCCTCGCGTTTTCCCTTTGGTGTGAGCCTCTTCAGCCCATCAAGTCAGCAGACACATTGACCAGGCAGCTTTCTACTGGGGGTTTGCTCCCTGCACTGCTTTAGAGCTGGCAAAAAGGCCTTGGCAGGAGCACATCGCCAGAAGCAGGGAAGCAATAAGGGTCTGTGACTTTCTGCAGGCAGATAGACATCAACTAAACTCTCCCACTGTGTGAAGTCACCCTCATAGAGAAATTCTTTCAGTGAAACCACTTATGAAGCACATACAGTCCTTACAGATCTTGTCCTATCACTGTGTTACATACATGTACTGTATGAACTAAGCCCAGATTGTTCAGGAGAAGATGTCAGAGGACAAAAGAACAAAAGACAACAAAAAAAAATATTTTTAATTAAGTAAAATGCAGGTATTACCCCAGGTAGGATGAACTCTCAGAATTTTTATCCCAAAAAAGAATGCTATCAGAAAGTTCAGCTGTCCATGCTTCTACTGGGAATGTCACTGCAAGCAGACAGGCAGTTTGATTTAGCAAGTGGTTTAATAACTTTCCCATCTGAAAAAAAGCTAGATTTACTGTGGAGTGGAATGGAAACCCCAACAAGAGGAAAGAGTTCAATTAAGTCTTTCAAATCATGGAATAACTAAAAAGTCTTTAGTCCAAGCATGCAGAACAGCAGCTAAAGGAACCTGGATGGAGATGACAGCAATCAGAGCACCTTGGCACCATCAAGCAGACCAGGCTTGCTGACAAGAGGTTCACCTTCTGCAGTACCATCTGCTGCAGGCTTTGGTCACTTTACCAAATCACTCTTCCCAGTACACAAGCTTTCTGCTGCTAATGAGGAAGCATCCAGCAGAGGAACAGGAACCCAAGTCAAACTCCAACAGTATTCCAATTACACTGAAAAAAAAAGATCCACTCACTTATTTTTGGTCAGTGAAGAATTTTAGATTTTGACAGCAAATCTGCTGTCTCTCTACCAGGCAGAGAGAAGCTGTTCAGAGCTCCAAGAGGCAACACAAACAGCCCTCCATAGGCCAATTTCAGCAACTTGGGAGGAAAAGAATCGATTTAAGTGACTTGCACCATTCTAGCTACTGGTGCAGCTGTGCCAGCCTTATCCGAAATTGATTGAATTTTCTTCTAATGTACAATAAAAGGCAAGATGAGCATAACCAACCACTCTGAGCATCAATAGATGAACTTCTCACTCAGCCCCAGCTCTGAGAATTCAAACTGAAGCAAATGGACTTATCTTTGAGCATGGTGCTGCACCCTTAAGTAGATGGCATCCTTTGGCATGTGTGACCAACACAAGGTGACCAAGTACTGTCACACATATTGAACTGCTGGAAAGGTAAAGGTTGTTCAAAGCAGTGTTTCCCAACCTGGTGTGCAGTATCTGGTAGACAGACACATAGTACAAGTGCAGTACCTGGCCAGGATGCTACTGGGAGACAAAACCTGACAGTTGTCTCTCTAGAGTCCAAATTGGATAGGTGTCTTTATTAGGGAGAAGAATAGAGCTTCATGGCTTCCAGATCCTCAGCTAGATGGAGACCAAATTGGTAGAAACTTTGCACCAGTCCTTTCCTTCAGACAGGATCTTCAAAGAGCCATGCTGGGACATACAGAAATCTGCAGGAAAGAGCATCTTCTAGGAACAATTCCAGCCAGACAAGTACAGCAGCAGCAACACAAGCATCCAGGAAGAACAGGAGCTGCTGTCTGCAGCTATGAAAGACTGACTCTAAACACCTGCTGTAGGAGATCAAAGAGAGAGAAGACAGAGGAAGATATCTGGAAAGGGTGACATGTAACTGCAACACAAAAGTGTATCAGAGCTGTACCCCTCAGCTAACAACTCCAGGCTTTAGAGGAAAGGGGTAGGAAAGGTATCATACACTGAGCAAATACATAAGAACTTTTCAAAACATCTTTTGATGCTGACAAAATAACCTTCACTACATGGGGGTGGATACTTGAACAGAGTGTCTGTGTGATGTATGGAGGAGTTAAAGTAGCATGTCAATCCTTGTTACTTCCACATTACCTGTGGCCATTTGAACACTGTGATAGTTTCCATGTAATAAATCAGGGTACCCTTTGGGCTGGAAGAGAGGCTCTTCTGTAATCAATAGTAAGATCAACAGGCAGCAGCTCAGCACATGAGTAATTCAAACAGGATGTTGGAGAGGACAATAGAGGATCATCAAAAGGAAGCAAATCAAGGTGGAGGAACATATACCCAGCACATCTAACAAGACAGAGGCAATCTTTGTCTCAGCAAGTAACTAAAGAGCAAAATACCAGAACTAAAGCCAGCTGCCGGTGAAAGACCACTTGTGCATTCATCTATCTCACATACTATTTCCCTACATCAGAGTAGCCTCAGGACAATGAATGCTACAAGAAATACATTAGGCAAACACGAGAGAATCTCAGGAAGCCTTCTGCCACTTGGCCTTGGGTCTCCAAACGTGCAGAAACAATGCATGATAAATTAATTAAAGATTATTCTATTCCCATTTCTGAGCAAAACCAAACGTGCACAATATGAAATGCAACAACGTGAAGAGGGTTAAAAAGTGAGGAACAATTACAAGTTTATCTCTCTTGCTTTCTCATTTGCTGCTGTGTTATTTCAGCTTCTCCCATCTGCTGCCGCGTCTTGTTAGGATAGAGCAGTCAGCTTCACTGACAGCAAGCTGATTTCTAAAGGCAGTGCCAGCCCACTCACAGAAGAAAAGGCAAAACAAAGATCAAGCCATGTTTGTGGTGCTGACAGACAGACACTGTAGGAACAAAAGATGTAGTATCACACATCAACACCACCATCATTAAAGTTCTTTTTTTAAGCCATCACCTACAGTCTTTCTTACTTGACTAACAAACACCTCTGCAAACATAAACTAGCCTTGCCACCACTTCTGGTGGTGGTGTTTTTTTTAGGCAAAGAAAAAGTCACGTTTATTTTGTAGTAGCAATAGTTTCTTTTTTATTTTTTAATATACTTTAGGAAACAATATACAAAGCTGAGCTGTGCCACCATTTTCAAACGGTGGGTTGCTCCAATTACACAAATTCAGCGTTTTGTGATGGTTAAGAACAGCAGTCAGCACCAGACTTAAAACAGTTAGCTACAACACAAACATCCTTCCAAATGAAATGTCAGAATATCAAGACAGGTAAACCAGGAGTTAACATAGGACAACCGTTGGGGAGGTCTTAAATCATTCTTGTTGAATTTTATATTTCATTAAATATTTTTATACACATTTTCCTGTTTACAAGTTTTTAAACAAAACCTCCCTCGAGGAATTAAGTACAAAAAAAATGTTCAACAAGAACAGTTCTAATAAAGAGTCCCCAAACAGACCAAATTTTAATGTGTGTTGATCAAAGGAAATGAAAACCAGTGTTTCTTTGTTTTAACATGTTTATTACAACAGATACAATTCACATCTGACTAGCTTTTTTTTTTTTTCCTCTTCTTTCCCCTCCCACAACCATGTTAACATGTTCATTGGGCTATTTCCTTATATTTGAGCAAGTAATGTACTTTCAGCACACATGCCCAGCAGTACTAGAAGTCCATTCTTACAGGGTGCAAATGGAAATACGTTTCAATAATTTATACAAACAAGTGGGTTATGCTCAATCACTGCAATTTTTAAGCTACTGTACACAGGAATGAAAAGATTATAGAAAAAGTGCCATAGCAACAGTGCCTTAAGAAAAAGAGAAAATTAGAAGCATTAAAAAAAAAAAAAAATGATAAAATCAGATTCAGGATTTCATGGGGAAATGGAACACAGAAAATGAAACACATTTCTCTGTAAAACAGAAATGGAGAAGCACTGCTCTCGATTTGGTGCAAGTGTGGAAAGAGTTGTCTCATGATATTTTTGTACATTACCCAAACTGTTGCAGCCTTAGACACGGATCGCCTGGCGCTTGCATTGGATTTTAGGAAACAAAAAGGTTTCTGAATGATAAATTAACAAAAGAAAAAAAGGGGGCAAAACAAAACAAAACCCAAAAGGAAGGAAAAAATAAAAGGGGGGAAAAAAAAAAAGAAAGCTAATTTAGCAGACAGGTTTACATGTAAAAGGCTAGGTATTTAGCCACCTCAGCATTGATTAGTTTTGGATGTCTAAGCTCTGATACACATGGCTTCCCATGGCTTCACTCTACAAAACATATTTACAACGTGAAGAATACATCTACAAGAAATCTACATTTCAAGGGTTTTATTACAAATCATTCTTGTATCTTTCCCCTGAATTTGACTCCCTCCTGTCCCCTTCCCCATGTCAACATTTTTTTCTGCCCAGCTCAACGGTCCAAAGTCTACTCAAATGCAGCTCAAAAGTGTTAAGACTGGGCATCAGTTTAATAGTTCCTGTACTCAAAACCATGTGCAATTGTTTACATCTTTTCACACCATGAAGGAATTCTGATTCTTTAGCTTTTCAAGTTCTTTTATTTGTTGCCTCAAAAATAGTATCCTGCAAGAGAAAAGAAACAAATTAGTATAAACATTTTCATGAAAGAGAGAAATATCTACATAAGTACTTTGTAATTCCAGTGAAAGATACCAAGACCAACAGCTTTCTGTGTGGTGAACAGGTAAAACATACCCATAGAAGATAGCTTACAAACCTAGCAAGTATTGGCATACTTATAAAGTCATCGGTAAATACAGCTTATGCAAAACAATGCTGGAATGGGAGCTCTAATGCCACCTTGAAACTGACCATTTGGAAAACAGAGACCATACACTTACCTTTGCTCACGCAAAGTTGCTTGAATTTCACATACTCGAACTAAAGATCTTAAATTCTTTAATTCAGTACAAATTTCTGACATGTGGACACTTCCCATGTTATGGGCTTCCTCACGTAATCTTGATGCCTGCAAAGGTTACACAGGAAGATGAGGATTAGGCTGTAGCCAGAGTACTGTTGAAGCTTGAGGCAGCAAAGCACATTCTGAATGCTGCCTTTTGAAGTTCAATCAGAAGTACATTTAATGCTCTACAAAAGCCCACTCAGAATCAGAAATCATAGAATGGTAAGGTTGGAAGGGACCTCAAGGATCTAGTTCCAATCCCCTGCCATAGGCAGGGACACCTCCCACTAGAACAGGTCCCTCAAGGCCTCATCCAACCTGGCCTTGAACACCTCCAAGGAGGGAGCAGCCACAACCTCCCCGGACAACCTGCGCCAGTGTCTCACCACCCTCACTGCAAACAACTTCCTCCTAACATCCAGTCTAAATCTCCCCTCTGTCACCTCAAACCCATTGCCCCTTGTCCTGTCATTGCAAGAGCTTGCAAATAATCCCTCCCAAGCCTTCCTGTAGGCCCCCTTCAGATACTAGAAGGCTACTATAAGGTAACAACACTGAATGAAATGAACAACACTGGCTGTCAGGAGATTGTCTAACCCAGGGCCCTGCTAAGGCAGAGATAGTTTATGTTTCCTGGATCCTAACAAATGCTTGAAAGATAGTGCTCCAAGTTTCCATAGTAATCTGTCCAAGAGTTAAAAGTCTCCATCCACTATTTCAGTGTCAGACTAAGTTAATCCTTAGTAACAAAAATAACTGAATACCACACAGGAACACATTATACAAGGAACCAACCACAGCTTTGCAACTTTCTTCAGACAAACCCTACTATTTTATTCCTTATGCAGTCAGGTGGAGACAAAGAGAAGTGTAATTTTAGAAGGCAAGATCTATCCTCTGTGCATTTATCGAAGCTGTCACTGAGCTGGATATGTGACTCCAGGGAACTCCTCAACAGCACCAAGGAGACCAGAATAATTATTCTGAGGCCCTCTGTATCACAACACAACGACAAAAGAGTGTTTCTTGCAAAGAACCTGTTTGTTTCAAACAAGTCTTTCCCTGCACTATTACAGTTCAGCAATGGTACTCTCTGTTGTGCTGGCTCTGTCTGGGAGAGTTGATTTTCTTCAGTAGTAATCACAAGTGAAACCTGAAGGTCTGACCTAATCTATTTTGACTCTCCTATTTCCTGGCTAGGGCCAGAGGGTTTAAAAATAATTTCAGTCCCTAGGAAAAGCAACTTGTGTAAGAAAACTGGATTTTAAGCTCCATATTTTGCAGTCTGATGGGGAAGCAATCATTAAGTGTACCCACCTGTTTTTCTGCATGGTCTGCAGGCCAACCTTGAACATGCTTGATAAGATTTTCATTGAAGTGTGCTGCTAGCGTAGGTGTTAATGAACAGGTGGGTCGTACAGGTGTGCTCTGCGGGGCAGGTGTTGAATTTGATGCACTAGTGCTAGAGGTATGATTTGGACCTGGTGATGGGCTTCGTTGACTACTACAAGAAAGAATTCAAAACCAAAAGTGAGCACTGAAAAAGAATACATAAATCTAGAGAGAAATAAGCATGTAAAATTCATTGCTTCTGGCTGCAAAAATACACAGAACATTTAAAGTGAATGTTCCTGGCAGACAAAACCTGTTGCACTTTTCCACAAACCTCCTGTTTGTATGAGAACTGCTTGTGTGCTACAATGCAAAGGGGAAAGTTTTGTTTCTTTGGGGGTTTTGTTGTTTGTTTGGTGTTCTTTAAAATGACTTCAAGTGATTCAGGCTGTGCCTGCAGTTCAGTGTTGGATGGAGAGTATATACATGTGTGTTCCTCCTTCCAACAGCTGCAAACTGAAGGTTTCCCCCATGGATGTATCAGAAGTCAAGTGGATTTGTTCAACAGAATACTGGTGAGTGTCACAATAATCATGAAGAACAAAGCTTGGTGTTCTGATCTAAAAATGTGACCCTGTGGACTTTGAGGATTACAAACATCTAGTAATGCCAAACACCAACACCTAGGTGACTGTGATACTGCACATCCTCACTCAAAATACTAAAGAGAACAGACACAGCACAGGAGCAGCAGGTTTGCAGTTAGACTGCCTTACTGGAACATATTCACGCTGCCATCATTCTAGCTGATTAATAAATCTATTGCTGGAGAACAGATGCATGGAGACACATTCAGCTGATCTATGTCCTGCAGGATGGATCAAAAGCTGTGCCTTGGATAAAGTCTTTGACTGCCCTCTTTCAGACCTCCATATTCAAGCAAACAACAGATACATTATCTGAACACTACACCAATACACAGCTTTTCCAATTCTATTTCACAGCTGCAACCCTCAGTTAAAGCTTTTCTAATCATTACTAACAGAACTTGTGCTGGAAAGACTACATAAGCCATAGTGGGAACAGCACTCATTATCCATGCAAAGACAGAGAAAGACCAGGCAGGATAAAAACAGTCTGCTTTGTCCTCTCCACTGGTGTAAGGGAAGACAAAGGATCTTAAACAGGACACAAGGACATCACTAACATCAGTACCTCAATGGTTACAATGTTCTTTTGGCACTTCCTTATACCAAGAAATAGTAGCAGTAATTATGTAAGTACCTAGGCCTTACTTGTAAGATTATGTTAACAATCACTGGCAGCAGTTTTTCAACACAGGCCATCATTTCAGTCTACTACCTAAAACTTTCTTACTGCTCACCTGCAAGTGATAAAAGTAATACGAAGAAAAAGCAAATTTGAGTGAAATCTTAACTCACCACCTAATCTACCCCACGGAGGACTGAAAACAACCTAGCATAATGGATTTCCCTTTACAGTCCAATGCCCAACCATTTATCCTAATCACTCATACTTTCAGAGAATTACAGGAGGTTTCCAAACAGCCAAATTAGGCACAGCACACTGCGCTGCAGCATCAAAGACTTTAACCTCATTCCTTTCAACACCCTCAAACCTGTTCAAAAGCTTAGAATATAAAGAAGTATTTTTAAAAATACTCAGAGAGCCTTTGACAGGTAGCTTTCTTAGAGCTGTACATGTAAATTCCCCTTGATTTCAGGCAGCAAACCTTCCAAAAGGGAATATATAACTGGGGGGGGGGAAAGAAAGCATTGTTTGGGTTTTGTGCCCTGTGTTCTCTCAGTAATTGGCTCATCTATTTCAAAACCACTCACAAGTGCAAACACTTAACTGCAGAATTGTTCAGTTGATTAGGGAAAAAATGACATGTAGATTTTGAAGCTAGAGTTAAAATTAGCCAAGGACATGAAAGGAAACTAGCAGTGTACATAGGGATAAATGAAAGGTTTAGGAACAGATGGGTTGCCCCTTTACAAGGTGAGGGAACCTAGAGATAAAGGACATGATGGGGTAGCTGGCAGCTGTTTTTTGCCTGAGATTTTATAAGTATGGGCTGGCTTTCAGGCCTCCCAACATGCCCAGCACATCAGCAGAGTCTGTGTGAGTCAAGTGTCACCTACAGCAGAGGTGGAAGCTAATCAGCAGTTAAGCAACTGGACATACATCCATGCAACCAGATGATGGCACTCAGCGCACCCAGAGTCTTCAGAGGACACCTACCTGGGGGCAGCAGCCAATATACTGGAAGGGAGGGTGTTGGGCAGAGGACCTGAATGGGCAGACAGGAACCCAGCTCAAAAAAGGCAGATGCAAGGTTCTGCACCCAGGCTGGAAAATCCTGTACAACAATGCTGGAACAGCCCACAGAGCAGCACAGGTTGAGTGAGCTTTCAGAAAAGCAACACTGCAGCAGAGGACCTGAAGAACTTGGTGGACAGGTTAAGTGCCAGTCAGCAATGGATCTCTGTGGCAGGGCAGTTCAAGCACATGCTGGCTGTACCAGCAAAAGTGTGGTTGAAGGAACAATTCCTTCTCTCTCTACAGAGCTCATGAGATCCACAGTACTTGGAGCATTGTGTAGTAGGGAGCCCAACATCAGACAAGAAATAAAATGGTGCACCAAAGGAATCAACAGAGGACCACACAGATGCCTAGCGGGCTGAGGCATGTGCTGTATCAGGACAATCTACAAGTTCATCCAGTTTGGGAAAGAGAAGTCTGAAGGAAGGGAACTGAAGGATCTTCTTACTGTTTTTAACTATCTGTGGGGACAGCAGACAGCCAGGCTGTCTGCTCAGGGATGATGCTCAGGGACATTTTAAAACCACATCTAAACAATGTCCTTAGCAGATCAAATATGTCAATCCTACTGTGAAGCTGGGACTTGGACTACATCACAGGTACAAGTCCCTTCCAACCAAAATTATTCTAAGTTTCTATGTATTGATACAGCATCAGCATACTGATGGTGCAGAGGAAGGCTGCATTTATTAACTATAGAGAACCAAGGCATCACCTTCAATGCTTATTTGCTCCTTAGTTCTAATAGGATTCAAGTTCCCTTATGATTTGCTTCCTCTCCATTTATTAACCTGACTTCTCTGACCCCTACTTCAAACAGCAAAAAAGCACTCTAACATACCAGACATTTCAGGAAAATAAAGAAAATCTGTGATTTTCCAAAAATAAAGTTATGTCTTAATCATGACTAAAACACAGGGTCTCAAAAGATCCTAGCAGCGCTCTGCTAGCAGCAGGGGGAGCTATGAATGCAGCAGTAACAGTTCCAAACTATTGCTGTATTTTCAAATGCTTCAAAAGGGCCAGACACCTGCCTCATACTGCATATGCCACAGGTGATGGAATGGTTCCAGAGAGGGAACAGCAGCTCATGGATTTACAGGAGTCATGATGCACATTTTAAAAAGTCAAGCTGCAAGCTGCTCCTGCCACAGTTCTAGACCCACAACTCCATTATAAAGATTTTATGACATATCCTTGGTTACAGCCCCTGGAACCAGTATGTTCATGTGCAAATAACCTACACAATGAAAAGTTCATCTTCTGAAAAAGAAAAATTTCAGAGAAGATTTTAAGACCACCTTATAAGCCAATAGCTAAATTTTCATGTCATGCAATATTTGAGTGAGCTGCAATGCTGACAAAAAAGCCTAGCTGAGGAAAAAGCATTTGTGAAACTTCATTTTTCAATGCTTTTCATTTCATTAATACAGCAAAATCACCTGATAAGACAAAAAGTTCTTACTAACTTCAAAACCAAATTACACTACAGCAAGACCCCCAAAATGCCTAACGCTATGCAAATCACACAGATTAAAGCATTTAATCTCATAACTGCACCAAAAGAAATGGAGAACACACCACGATAGCTCTGTAAGAGAGACACTTAGCTGCATCCTCTCAGTAGCAGTGGAGTTAAATCCTGTGTTCAATAAATAGGCCAAAGCAAAATCCACAACGTGCAATATGTACAACAGACACTGAATCCAGAGCAAAACCAGAAGAGCACAGAGAAGTATTTCAACATACCTTGAGCGCTGAAGACTCCGTGGAGAGGCAGGTTCATGACCTGCCTGCTTGTCAGCTATTACTGGCTGCTGAGGTGCTGCCTGTGAAGCTGGTCCTTGTTTAACCCCTGGAGTAGCAACCTGGAAAGTGCAAAACTTCATTAAGAATTCCTCCAGAGTAAATACCAAGTGTAAGAACCCAAGGAAACCACAGAAATTAGAAGTTACAAGACCAGCTTGGGTTTTTTTGATAAAATGGCTTTTGTTGACAGAATTTCTATACTCTTCATAAGGTGTTTTGTGAAAATAATAATAAAAAAAAAAATAAATACCAAGTTCCACAGCTTCAACAGTTGTTTTACTAAAATAGGAGTACTGAGTAGATGTAACAGAAGCAAATTTAGATCCATATGACTTGGCAAAACATTGCAAGGTTATTAGGTAAAACAGGTCGACCCAACTTCATTTTTGGCCATATCTTTCATGTCAAGACCAAGCTCATTTTCCAACTGAGAAGAACCATTCACTTTCCAAATAAAAATGTTCACTTAAAAAGTTCCCCACTTGAACATACGTTACACAGCATCAAGAGCAGAATTAGGTCACTACCATACTGTAACACCTCTACTGGTGACAGGAAAAAATAAAAAACCACACAAAACTAAAGTATATTTATCAGTCTGTTACTTCCCCTTTGTAACCGTTCTGTCAGAATGACTAAAACCAGGAGAGTCATCAGTGGCATCTGACTTTGTTTTGTATGTTCATGTGCACTACAATGGAAAAGTAATCAGCAGTGACACAGAGTCTTTTTTCTGTGAATGCCTAAACTAAGACAGGATGAAAAGTTTTGGAACATACTAGTGTCTAAGTTACAGTAAACAGAGATATGTTTTCTTTCCCCCATACTCTGCATACCTCTGTCCTTTTTGAAGTACATACAAAAGAGGAAGCAGCTCCAAAATTTATCCCCCATTCAGGAAGATCAAGCTAACAATTTTAAGGAGGAGAGAGGGAAGAAAAATGGGTTCTAGGGATTCACAAAGACAAAAACCATAAATCAGGCAGCCTGTCTGGCATTTGCTGACATCAAGCTGGTGCAGATTACTAACTAGTGGTCATCTGAACCTCCAGAAATTCTCTCAGTTTCAGAAAGAGACTCCTGTGAAACAAACCATAGATGGCAAGTCAGACAGTATCTGCTCAAGTAAGCTCAAGACACAACTTCATTTATTTAAATATACAGGAAATCATAATGTAATCTCAAACCTACTGATATGCCTAGGAGGAAAAGTTACATTTAAAAATTATCATCAAAAGCAAAAAA
>VWYK01112313.1:10950-25520 GCA_013399775.1 Semnornis frantzii | reverse complement strand
TAGCCTCAAACCAGTACACCAACTCTCCACCCAAATCATGCCAAATGACACCTAGAAGGCACAGACAGCCAGGACTAGAGTATAAAACCCATGAGAGGAACATCTCTCTGGGGACAACAGAGGTGCTCTAGCTGCAGCAGCAAGAGGTGCAGCAGTGGGTGAAGANGCTCTAGCTGCAGCAGCAAGAGGTGCAGCAGTGGGTGAAGAAGCAGCAATAGTTGGAAGGGAAAGACTGAGGTGAGGACAACTGGTGGGCTGTGCTACTTTTCTTCCACTCAAGGTAGGGACATCTTTATTGGTAAGAATTGCACCTTCAATATACAGCTTAACTTTTGCTGCATTTCTAGTCTATAGAGTTACAGCAAAGGTTTGCATCTCTGATGGTGTTGGATGTTACTCAGGATTTATTGTCCTGAGATCATCTTGCAGGTAGTGCATTTAACACTGGCAATTCTGAATTTGTTTGTATCTATCACTTCAATAAATTAAACCATTTGATTGTTTTAACTTTCTGAAAATGTATCAAAGCAAGTCCTTATTGGGGCATTGGAAAAAAAAGACACAAATGTTAATTTTGTCAAGCAGACACTAGGATCTTGCCTGTAGCATGACATTATGAAAATAAATTAGAATGGTACACAGAACTAATTGCATTCTAAAAATTCTCCTCAGCAATCCAAAAAATTATGTATGCCTTGGGATCAAGCTATGGTCCTTGCAAAAGGCATCAGGGCTTTGGGTACATCCCCTCCCTCCTAGGGTTTGGCTGCTGGGTTCAGAAAGAGCACAGTGTTCACTTTGAAAGGGAGAGCTAGACAGAGCCTCAGTGGAGACTTCCTCCAAACTGCTCTGCTAAGAGGTCTCCCTGTACTTCCCTTGGCACTTGCTCTGAAGATACACATCTCACCTTTGACTACACTGCAGTTGTGTTGCACAGCCACGTCTGTGTCTGGCCATGAACACTATTAATCTGGACCTGTGAAATGACTCTCCACCTTGACCTCAGACCTGCCATGTCACTACTGCTTAGTTGGGTAATCTAAACTCATGGCTCAACATTCAGTGGACCTGTGCTGCTCACCTTGCTTGGTTATTCTGTGATTGTGCCCTTGTCCATGAAGCCTCTGCCTCTGGCTGTTCTGTCATCATCTATGCTCGTATCTCCCCCTTGCCACTGGCTGACAAGGGCAAGTGAGCACACAAGCAACACACGGAATCAATCATCTGCAGCTGGTTGCAGAATCATCACACCAAGGTGACAAATGTGAGGCAGACTTCATTGCTGTGACTTCAGAACAGGAAGATTACTGTTTCTCTGAACTCCCCACGTTCAGAATTAGTGTCAAGTTTTCTGTTTAGGTCACTCTATCTCAAAGATACTTAGGAGAAAGAGAAGGTTATTATCATTCTAAATAAGTATCCTTTTTTCCTACACTTTTAGAAGTCTTGTCCCAATTTTTACTATAAGTTTACTTTTAATCCTATGTATTCATTGTTTAAGAGCCCAAAAGTGAGAATGGGGATTCATACCTCAGCACCTACACCACACTCAACATTATTTCCCAAACTTTAAGCATGACATTTTTTTCATTGAAATTACTGGAACTCATTGAGGCTTGGAGCAGACTTTTTCAAATAGAGCAAAGTATGACCTAGAGGTATGAGAACTGTTATTTCATTGAATTAATGAGAATGGTGATGAAAGTAAATTTCAGACCTGTGAACCAACAGGATCTCTTCCTCGCTTCCTTCTCTGGCAGGCACATGGACACATCTTTCCACAAGATGGTAACCTTTAAGCTGCTCATAGGATGATGACAGTCTTTCTGGCACTTCAATATCACACACAGGACTAAAACAGAGCAGGAATCAAATTACTATAATACCACACCAGCCAGCTAACAGATGCACTTCTTAATGCCTTGCCATCGTAAGAAGAGTCATTACACTCACAGGGGACATACGAGAGTAAAAGAAATCCAAAATCTCTAAATACTTTTTTTTGTTTGTTTGGAATTGAGCTAAAAATTGGTTCCAAAATGTGTAAGTAGAAAATAAAATATTTATAAAAAAACACAAAACAAACACAATAGCATGATATTTGTTTGATCTCTCACCACTGAAAGTAGCAATGCTTAACTACAAAACCAGGAATGTTGAAATGAAAAGCTATAGATTACAATGAAAGTGAGGGGAGAAGCAGGTTTGGGAGAGCATAACACAGGAAAGTTACCCTGAGCACTGCAAAGGTACTCACTTATATCAATTTAGGCAAGTGGTATATACCAATTTCTAACTGAATTTAACTGACAGGTTTTAGCCAAGTGAGTATATCTACATGTGGGGTTTTTTTCCAGGATCAGTGATTCTTTAGGACTGTAAACAATTCAATTAGCTAAAAAAAGGGGGCTACTCACACACCAAAAGCTAATAGTTCTTGTTAAGGCTTACCAAACTGGAAGCCTAGAGCTTCCAAATCCAGCTTCAGATTGACATTATGGCATTTGGATGCAAACTAGACTAAAATGTAAAAAAAAAAAAGAATCTCCAAAAGGAAAGACTTGTCATTTACTAGGAAAACAACAGGGTATCACCAGGTATTTCCTATTACACTTAGAAAAACTGCATTCACTTGATATCTCTCTCAGAAGTCCTAATAAGAATCTGTTAATAAAATGAGCAGAATGACTTACTCATTCCAAAGCAGTTTATGAGAGGTCATCTCCTCATCGTAAATCAGTGCTGTTCCTGAAGCCATTGCTACAGACAGAATAAAACAAACAAATCCAGAGAACTACAATTTAGTCAATAAATAAATATATCTTAAACCAAACTTGTCAGAAAATGCATACAGAGGGTATCTGCTTGCATGACAATTTTGCACATTGGACTTAGAGAATGAAATCCAAGAAAGTCATTCAGGACTCCTCCCAACAAGACTGCAAGGAGAGGCAATAGCGTGAAAGTCATGGCAGAGAACTTGAAACTGGATGCATACTGGCAGGATTCACCATTACCTGACTTCTCAAAACCTCGACACAGGCAGTTCTGGCACAGGTGAACGGGGCCAAGGCAGCTCCCCATGCCCTTCTAATCCAGGCTCAGGGCCTCGCCAAGACTATTCAGGATCTGCGCACTGATCTCCTCCCTCTGCCATTACACACTCATACTTACTTACCTTTCACGACTGGTGTGAAAGGAAACAACTACTTGTAAGAACTTGTTGTAAAGCCACAAAATATGAAGGGCAGGATTAAAACACCAGGGATAAAACAGTCGGGCAGACCTCTCGTGTTTAAAACTTCACCGTTCCTTCAAAACCCGAAAGACATTTGAGACAAACACGCGGATGCGACTCAAGAGGATCGCAGCGCGCAGCTCTGCGCCGCGCCACCTCACCGAAGCCGCCGGAGGCCGCGTTACCGCTGGCCCGCTCCCCTTCTTGCCTCCCGCCAGCCGGGGAAGCCGGGGAGCCACAAATGTTCTCACACGGCGCGGCCGAGTCCCCGGAGCGAGCCGCTGCCAGCATCCCAAGCCTCAGCGGGCCGCAAGCAGGCCCCGACCTCCGGCGGCGACGAAAGCGAGAGGCCTGCAAGCCACAGCTACACAGCACCTCCCACTGCTTCCGCGGCGGCAGCGCTGCTGTAGCCCAGCGGCGTCCCCGCCCTGCGGCCAGCCCAGAGCGCTGCGGGCGGCGCCGGCTTTAAATTCCTGCATTGAATTTTCGCCGGCGCTGGTGCCGCTGCGCTTTCCACTGGTGTATAACCACCCTTGAAGTGCATACCGAGAAAATCTTTTGCGTTGCTAGAGCTCTCTGAAGCGGGCCTGACCGTTTGACTTATGTCTTCATGTCAAGATTGGTTCGACCACGGGTACTAGTTTAGTACGTAACGAATCCCAAAGCAAACAAACCTCACAACCTCAGACCGTATGGTATCTTCTAACATAAAGAGAAGTAAATAAAAATTCGAACTAGCGCGATAAGGACCTTGTTCTCAGCAGGTTAACACCAGACTCCTGCGCCCTCCACACAAAGGCCAAGTGTGGACGCTTTTCCCGCAGCTCCTAAGTGGGTCACTGGCTACAGGGCTGCCCATGGCCCTGGGGAGCCACCTTGGAGCTCTCGTGAGGCAGCTGGCATGGCTAAAATAATGGCAGCCTTATCCTGCAGGGACCAGCACCGACTCAGCAGGACCAAATGAACTGACGTTTTGAACAACCTACTTTTTCCTGAGCACTGACTTCATTACACAATATACACTGGATGCAGGTTTGGGTTTTTTTTCCTCTTCACACGCCCCCCAGCTTCTGCTGGTTTTCCAGTTCACGTTACAGAGTGATGGACTAGGTGTCATCAGGAACATGCATACAAACCTGCACTTCAAGAGGCCATGGTGAAAATCCAGTTCATTACAGGTGGGACTTTTAGAGAGCTACTGGCCATAAACTTCTCTTATGCTTGTTTCAAGAAAATATGACCATAATAGACACTTTATTAATGAAGTACTTTCAAATGTATGTGTTATCAGTTACTTTTTCTTGTGTCTATTACACATAATTATGAAACTAAGTCAATTTCTGTCCATCTTCATGAGATCTTAAGTGTCAGTGTATCACACAGACAATGGCCACTGTAATATTGCACATTTCTTTAATATTATCACTTAGCTTCATGTGGACCACTTAGACAACTGGTACAGTTCATACGTTGAATTTAGTAATGTGTCTGGAAAAGAAAAAGGACCTTTCAGTAGTAGGGACACGATTTAGATTCCAGTTGAATCATGTTATGTTCAAAATGGTCATGCAAGAGTAAATTGCCTTTAGCTTATGCTCTCAGCTGTTACACTGAGATCTTGTAGCTGGTGCAAATCGTATCATGCCCGGTTACTTATTCCTGTTTATTCCACCATGATTCCGGCAAAAGCGACCAGCAGATGGCTGCCTTCGTTTAGAGTACTCTAATGGATACTTCAAGCATTCAGCAAGGAGAATTTTAGGTAATGGCAAAGTGAGTAGTATAGAAAACTACACTAAAAGTAGACAGCCAGCTTAAAACAGTTTTATGCCCGGTTTTGCACAGGTTAGAAATGTGATTTTTAAAAAAATAACTCCAAGAAACATTTATACAAGTTTGGCCAAGTCCAAACTTGATCTGAATAGGTGCAACACTACAGAGGGGGGCCTGTGGTTTAAGTTCAGTTTATAATACAGGTTGAAAGGAAATTAAGACTTTACATTCCACTTATAATACATTGTTATTTACAACATAGATTGAGCATAAGAAGTATAATCATCTTTTTACAAATAATATGATAAATAGTTACAAACATTTATGATATCTCCACTTCTGGGTGGCCAAAGTCAGCTGAAGGTCCCTCCTCTGCCAACGGTAAACCTGGTTCACTAAAATGATGCCCTCTTTGATATTGCCCACAAGGAGATACACCATGGGACGATGGGTTGGAGTCATCCTCTGTGTACAGTTTTCATTGACAAGCAACCACTGTTGTATCATACTCCGAGTTTCATAAGGCAAGAGTGACTCCTGGGTAATGAATTCCACTTGACATTCAATGTTATACTCATGGTCACCAAATGCTGTTCTTTTCCTGGACAGCTTTACTTTCACTGCTAAGGGAAAGAAAAAGAAAAGAAAAGAAAAGAAAAGAAAAGAAAAGAAAAGAAAAGAAAAGAAAAGAAAAGAAAAGAAAAGAAAAGAAAAGAAAAGAAAAAAAAAAGAAAAGAAAAGAAAAAGAAAAGAAAAAGAAAAGAAAAGAAAAGAAAAGAAAAGAAAAGAAAAGAAAAGAAAAGAAAAGAAAAAAAAGAAAAGAAAAGAAAAGAGTCACTCCCTCTATCTAAATGCAGAAAGGAACATTAGCCATAAAAGCAGAATGATTCCTTAAAAATACTGTCATGATTTATGCTAATAGAGCTTGATGAGGCCTCCTCTGGCAGTAGAATACATTTTAAAGCATTTTTTTTCAAATGAAGTTTGGTGTGGTTTGGTTTGGTTTGGTTTCCATTTAATTAGGCAACTAAGAAAAAATATTTTCAGAAAAGTGAGAATTTTTACCATCACCATGTGTGTCAGACTTTCTGAACAATGAGCTCTTAAAAGTTGTATCACAGGGCTGCTCAGCTTGCCCAAGCAATTCTCCCAAAACTCACTTTGTCCATGTTAGGAACTTCTCAGAAGACATAGCCAGTAATACCTGCTGAGACCACCGTTTTACATACTCCCTTTTTCAATATAGGCATTTACTTATCCCACTTGACTCCACCAACACTCTTTAGGAAGCAATTTCTCTATACCATCTGACCTAAAGCCAGCCAAAATTGCTGAGTCTCTGCATTGACACCAAAGGGGTTTGCAGGACATTTCTAGGACAAATTAAAAAATATTTCCTGTCACTCCAGTAAGACAACAGAAATTAAGTATTTATTTTACTGATATAATTTTCTGAGTTTTCTTTTCAGTAAGCTATATGACATGAAAAACTCCTGCACACAAGTAGGAAGGACATGCCATTCACTTGTTACAACACCAGAAACTTCCTCTGGCTTTAACCACTAATAACAGGAAAGCCAGCTTATTTGGCTGTTTTTGTCAGAAATATTTTCTATAAAACATGTTGTACTGCAATTTAGCCAACTAAAAAGAGCTGTTAATGAATGTTTCCTGCAAAATAAATCCTCCTTATGTTTTTATTAGAGAGCATATATTCTGAAAAACAACTGAAATTTATCAGCAGCCAAAATCTTAATCCTCTGAAATCCCATCAGAAACTGTCACTTATTGTAATCCAAAATTTAAAGCATTTTAGAAGAAAAGCTGTTAGTCTCTTTAATGGCAGCTCTATTAGCAAGGACTTACCAAAGTTACTATTGCAGAAAATTTCTAGAATTCTTTTGTGCAGAAAGAATTCCTCCACTGCTGGGCAGGTCTGGCAAGCAGGCTTTGGTAGGACTGGTAAGAAATTACAAAGTTTCATCATTATCATTTAGAGTCTTTCAGTTTTTGTTCTCTGCTGTCAAAGCTGAGAACCCACTGTTTAACCACAGAAAACACAGAACTGGTCAGTGAGAATGAGAAAGCCTACAGACTGCTCTGAAAACATGGCTGGGTATGAGGAGGAGTGTCATTTTCCCTGAGATTTCAGTTCTTGTTCAGACAGACAAGTTCAATCATCAGCACCAAATACAGTACTATTTTTCACATAGCTATGGTAGGTGGCTGATTCTGCCAGTGACTCTGGGCACAGCTGTGCTAGGACAGTGAATACATGAATTTGAGTGTGCTAGCAGCAACTGATCCTTACTGTTTTCTGCAGAAGTTAATAAGCCTGAGTGCATTTGAGGATCTGAACATTAATGTCATAACTTATGTTTCCCTAAGGAAAATCAGGTAATAGATTATGCCAACTTTCTAAGCTGATCTGAGAACCTGTTCATTGTATACGTATGTTTATCCATGATAAGGGCCATTGACATGTCTATAAAAAGACCTCAAAACAAACCAAACACAGTGTGCCATTGTGAGTATGGTACTGTCCATAACTGTGCAGGGTGACAATCACCTTTATTTTTTTGAAGTGATGCTGTTTTACACTATTTGATACCTGCTGCATCTTATACTGCAAGTATTAGCACTTTCCTCTGCCATCTGCACAAGCAAGGTGAAGCAGTACAGACAGACCTGACTTCATTTATGCAGACTGTCTGGAAACACTGTTCCTTGTGTCTGCTTGATTCCCAGGGACACCGAGTATGACCACCCTCCCTTCTGCCATCTTCCAGCTACCTTTATGCAAGTATTTATATTCCTCTGCAAGAGAAGCCAGGCACATGTCCTCATCTGCAGGGAATCGATCGCAGTCCAGACTGTCAGGCCAGGAGTGTCCATGGCAGGCGAGCACAGGGGCACAGCTGTCACGGACAGCAACACACATGCTCCTACAGGGATGGATAAACCTGTCACCAAAGGAAATATCAGACTGAATCAGTTAAACTCACTGAGTAATAACAGAAACTGTTGCAACAGTGATTTCTGTGCAAAGTACATCATCTCCACTGACATTTAACATCCTTCAATAATAATCTAATTCTAGAAGTGGCAGCTGTGCAAACTATTCAAGGGGTCTACGTATGGACTGGGATGAGTTGACAAGATTAAGTGACAGTTTTTCAAACGCTATTATTACAACCTGAGAAAAGCTTCAGCAGGAGCCTGATCCTATTCACAATAGGTGCTTCCACCATAAATAAAAAATAATTAAATTTCAACTGTAACAAACTAAAAGCTGATATACTTTGACAGCAGCATTCGTTTTCCCAAGGTAAACTAAAGTTCACATGTTTTCAGTACTTATCTTTCTGATGAGTACAAAAAGAAAGTTAACAATTATTCCAGAAAAAAGTGGAGATCACCTTTAGATTACAATAAACATGCAATTCATTTGACCCTTATTCTGGTAAATAAAGGCTGGAGTTCATGCCATCCTGTGGTACTTACGTATCTAAACAGATGGGCGCAAACATGGAGCACAAGAATGTCCTCACATGAGGATGACAATCTGTGTGCACAAGGCGCTGCCAGGTGCCGGATCTTAGGATAACCTCTGCCATGCTTGTGTGTCCCATCAGGTTGGGAAGCCTCATTTCAGAGTATCCAATCTTTTGGCACATGTCCATCTCCTTGGGTATCACTACGCATTTTGTGGATAATCCAATGTCAAAGCCTATTGCCACTCTCAGGAAACCACTCACGGCAAAACCAAGTATTTTCGCAGTCAAGAACATCTTCCAGGGACTCCTGGGCTGCAGAGCAGGGAGCTGTCAAACCCTCTGAGTGCAGAGCCGTGCTGAAAACCTTGTGGCTTATATATCCCAAGACCTTAATGAACTGTTGGTTATCAAGTGCTTATCAAATCACTTGAGAGGAGACCAGGTCTTATTGCCTATTCAAGGGATTGTTGTGATAACCAAGGAGGTGGATACAAAGTATAGAAGTATGTTCCCTAAAGACACCAGTGTGGTAGCCTTTCACATGACCCAGGGAGTCAGTTGCTGCAGCATGCTATGTGGCATATTAAATTTTGACACCTAGAAGGTTTGTTATGTGCTTTCTAAAACAAATTAAGAGATCCCCCAGAAAAACGGTTAAGCAGACAAGCTGTCTCCTGGGGCTGCTGTGTCTCCTTTGTTTTCAGACACTGCTGACAGGGCAGAAAAAACAGCCCAGATTGACTTATCAAGTGAAAATGTTTTGCTTGTGCTAATTGCCTGTGTCTCTTCCACTGTTTTACAATGTAGAAGAGCTACTTTCTTTGTTCAAGAGCTATAAAAGTGACAGCCTCCTACTATTAACCAAGTATTTTGTCTGGAAATTTGGAACCCTATGCTGTGACACGCTAAAGATCCTAACTTCTATTAATTTTAATAGGTACCTGAAAATACAGAATTGTTTTACTGATTGGATTATGTTCCAGTCAGATGGCTACAGAACTTGCATCTTTCATTTATTGAGGTTCAGTAGTGGATTTAGTATTGTAGAACTACTGTGGCTTTCAGTATTTATTCAGAGTGAAAAGGCAGAAGAAACATTTTTATTGTTTTTTATTGTTTCTGATCAATCTGGCTACACTTAAGATTGATCAAATAATGCAGTGTTTCACCTATTTATTAATAAATTGTCATTACATTAAGCTGCATGAAAGCAAATGATACCAGATATATCCTAGTTCTGTTTGTAGCACCAAAAAATAGTGTTAAATTTCTTACGTTAATAGCATTACTGAATATATTATTAGTACAGTCCTGATAAACAGGTTTTCACTACAGAGAAGCTGAGGAATCATTTAAGGTCGTATAGGGTGTGTGTAATGTGTAGCTTACCTATTATGAAAAGAAAGCTCAGATTATTACTTAATTTGTGGAAATTTCTGATTTGATGAAAACATTTTTTTCCAAATAGTTACAGGTGTAATTTTCCCCCCTCACTTCATATTGAATGATTTATTAGCAGAAATCTTTAGATGTTAATAATAAGTAGGTGAATCTACTGTAAAATATCTGGCTTGATTCCTAGGCTAAAACAATAATAGTGTCCATAATGGTGTATTATCAAGTATTGGTGATGCTTGACTGAAATACATTTTTTTAGAAACAGAAGATTTCATGCTGTTACCTAAATGCAGTACATTTAGGCAATGTGCTACATATAGTTTATATGTTTATACTTAAATGTTAGATTATTATTCCTAGTGTCTTGAAACCAATGACAAACTCCCACTGATTCCTCGGCTGTCTTCTTTACTCCAAGCTACTTGGAAAATTACAGTATCTGTTTAAGTAACTCAGAAAAAAAAAAGTGACAGCATGCACGGTTCCAGGAATATTTACAAGAATTATCAGGTGTTCGTGTTTTGTTGCCAGCTCTGTGGGTTTTTTTCCAATAAATACGATTTCTCTGTATTTGCTACCTCACTTAAAAGCAGAAAATCGAATACCTGGCCAGGCTGATTTATACCTGATGGTAGTCTCCCTTTGTCAGGTGCTCCATATATTCCATAAGAAGTTGAAGAGCCTTATTAAAATTCAGTGAAAGTCCCATTCCTGCTGAATCCACGTAGGTATCCCTGGGGGCCAGACTTTCACTTAGCTGCTCTTGCTACCGTTTTGCAAAGACCTGACATCACAAAGTTGCTCAGAACAAGGAGAGGACAAACCCTCACACCAAGCCAACTATGCAGCCTCTCTGAATGGTTCACAAGTATCACCAGGCTCTTATGCATGCTCAGAGAGAAGTTGTGAGCCTGAATGTCTATGTACAGGCACAGTTGCCCAGTGCACAGAGCTCAGTTTACAAAGGATTCAGAGTTCTTGCTGATGGCTCTCTTCATTGTCACTTCGGCATTCAGCAAGTGGAGTGAAATTGGACTCCGTGTATGAGAGTCTCTCTTATGCAGCAGATTTCTGCATCCAACCCCACTGCCAATATTCTTACTGAGCAACTGCATCATTTTATGAAATTGATCAAATCCCTCTCTGTCCCTAATAATATTCTTGTGTAATAACTTTTCTCATCTGTTTGCTATCTGACAGTGGATGGCAAGATGTCTGGTGAAGGAAGCCCTTCCTTTGAATGTGGGATATGCTGTTACATATACATTTCTGAGGAATATTATATACTAAGAAAGAGTATTTAGTTTCTCTATTATTTAGATGTTTTCCTTTGTGACTTACCTCACAACCTACAACTTCATTGATCCTAAAACCTGAGCAACTCCTTCCTCCAGACAACAAGAGGTTATCAACCCTGCAGCTATGCTGGTGCTGCAAGAGCAGTCCTGCAGTGCTGCCAAAGGGGCTTGCTCCGGCCTGTCCCACCATTGGGTGGTTTGCAAATTGTTCTGTGCTGGGCCAAGCTCCAGATGTACCTGAAACCAGGCATGCTGGCTTGTGACATGTCTGAGCGCTCTCTCTGGGCTACATTGATGGACAGAAGAGATACAGGTATAACAAGAGCATGTGAGGTGAGGATGATCTAATACCTCACCTGACAAACTTATGTCTTCATAGGCTCTGTCGTAGACATGAACAATTGTGGTATCTTTGAGTCAGCTTCCTGCTGAGGTTTTGCAGGGGTTAGGTCATTTATGACCGCAGCAGAGCTATAGTTGGATGTTTCTTTTAGCCTCAGATACATCTCGAAGGAGGCCAAGCTGTCTTTCAGTGGTTTGCTTTCAGCAAGCTGACTTTCACTGGGTCATCATTTTGTAATGCTGAAGAAAATAATCTTTCTTCATGTGAGTATGCTGTTATCTTTGGAGGCTGAGACCCAGCCACTCAGGAGGGTTAAGCCTTCAAGGCAGGAAGGATGTCTGGCATAGTACTTCAGTGGGGAGCCCAGAGAATTTGAGTGTGCAGAAAATTGTAACAGGAGAGTGGCCAATGGATCCACTTCTGTTTCTTCTGGTTTTCTTGCTGTTTTGACTGAAGTAGCCATTCACCCAGAGAATTGCAAGGCTTTACACATCTGTCAGGAATGACGAAGCTCACATCAGGGCTGAAGAATTACCACCAGCTCTGAGAGTAAAATGTGCACAAACATCTTCACTGGACACCTATGACTTCACGTTTGGTTTAAGGCTGGATCTGAAGCCAGAGCATTATCTGTGATTTAATCTTTTTTGGTTGATCATTTTCAGAAGGGAGAGTAATTTAAGGGAGCTCCTGATTCCTCTATCTTCTGACAGTCACTGAGTTCAAGATGTTGGCTGGGTCAAATTCCTTACCTTGTGCTGTTTTCAGTGTCATCATTTACTAAGGATTTTACCAATTTGGCATTTGTTTTTGCTACACTCCCAAACCACTTTTAAACTAGAGAAAGACTTCCTTTAAGCTAGTGAAAGACTTTGGCTGTGTTTCTGTTTAGGCTTAATTATTTTACTGTTCTTCATGAGCAGATGCTACCTTGAAATTTGGCTTGACAGCATGTCACCATCAAAGTTTTTAGCAAGAGTCTTGCAGGACACATTAAAAAGAAACACGTAAAGTAGATTGCCATTGCTTGGGGATTGTTTCAATTCGCTCAGATGTTGTCTCCCTTCCAGAATTGTGGGCTCCTGCACCAACATTTCCGTACTATAGGTCCTCCTTTTCTGCAAATGTTCAGTTGTTAATTGACACAATGTGTATATATATATAAAAGTCAGACAAATATACACACAGCTTGCTTTTGGCAACACAGTAAACTCTGATTTTCTGTTGCTGCAACAGCTAAACTTTAAAATTGCACAAGAGATGGCATGGGCACAGTATTTCTAATTCTAATGATACATATCTGTGTAGAAGTTGCTTGAATAAAGACTGTCTAAAATTAAAAAAAAAAAAAAAAAGTGTTTAGCAAACTATAATGAGAATGGCAGTGTCTGCATACATTTTGAGCAGGCAGGATAAATTATAAGACCTGAGGGTTTAGAGCAATTCCTGTCTTGAAATCTGAAGTCCAGCTAATGCTCTTTGAGACTTCTGAAGAAAGCTGTGTGGTTGTTCCCTTAGTCATGGTCTCTATTTATGGTTCCTGGATATGAGTAACAGCCACCTGCTGATGGATCCTGATAACAGGAACAGCGGCTGGAGGCTCCCTCCTGCCCACCTCTGTGTCGTCTCCTTTGTTAACCAGAGAGACAGACAGAGATTAACCAGGAGCCACCCATCAGACCCAGTAAGAAATAGGACTGAATTTTTCTTCAAAGAAAGTAGGGGTTTGAGAACAAGCTAGCAGATGTAGGGATTTGGGAGTTTAATCTAAACATTTGTTGCAATATTTGTCTGGAGTAATTTTTATCTGGAGTCTAATTGCAGAGATGCAAGCCTCTCAGACAAGGATCAAAGCTTGTAACTGTGTACCCCAAGTTGCAAAAGGAGCCTGCAGAAAGGCAGTCTTCATTCTCATGACAGATTTGCTGAGCCAGTGTCCTCACTCTGTGGGGCAGGATTTATTTAATGACATTTTCTTTGCTATATGAAAAAAACAAACCTAACAACAAAACAAAACAAAAAAACCCCAAACAATTGGGCCACATATGGTATCTGTAAAACAGCTGAGGAAGAGTTATAGATGGTTTTGAAAAGGTTCATTAATTCATTTGTCACAATGGCTTTAGCATTCATTGCTTTAATTTTTTAAGGATAGGAATATTGTATTCCTTTAAAAAAAATGTAATGTGACTTGCTAAAGGGTGACTGCTCTGTTGCTTGACTAAATAACAGGAAAGTTTGTTTTAATAGTGAAAGATGATCCTTTAATTGTCCCAAACATAGCTTCTGACTCTGCAAGAAACTTCCTGCTGAAGCTTTAACCTCGCTGTGTGGTTCTCCTCCACACTTTGACTGTCCTGGTTAACAGTACTGGGAGGGAGGGATGCTGGAAATTAAATGTGTTTGAATATGAAGCATTGAGATGCTACAAGGGTGAGAGGAAGCATATAAGTACCTACACAGATTACAACAGTATCGCCTAAAGGCACAAGGGTGCTGAATTACTGTGCGAGAACTGGAAAGTAGCATTTCCTAAGGAGGCCAGGTAGGTCAAGGATGGGGAAAAGGCATAGGATTACATAACCTACTAACCAGATAGTGACTAACAACTCTGAGCTTTGCAGTCACGATAGTCATTGACCTGTTCGGATGTTTAGTCTCCTGCTCAGCAGTATTTTGGTCACTGCAGAGCAGGACAAGTCACGTAAAAGAGATTTTATGGGAAGAACTGAAATCTTGTATTAACTTACTAGCAGCAGGCTCACAAAACTTCATTCAGGTCATACCCCATGGCAAGGCCTTTTAGTGAACACCGTATTGGTTAAATGCCACGTGAAGTAGTTTGCTTTCAAGGTGGTTGAGAGGAGAGCAGTACTGGAATGATTATCACTAAGGAAGTGGAATTTTGCTCTTCAATACTAAGCAGCACAGCAGGCTTGGTTTTGCTCTATGGGTAAACAAATTCTGAACGATGGCTTTCAGATCTGAGCAAAATACAGTCTGAATATAGGTTTTTACACTAT
>VWYK01112312.1:14778-24917 GCA_013399775.1 Semnornis frantzii | reverse complement strand
CTATGATTCTATGATTCACTTAAGTTTGGCAAATCTTAAATCTGTCTAACAATTCATTGACTGGAAAGTGTTTATCTCTGTGTAGCTCTACTGATTTCTGTGATGCTTTACCTCAGGAGAACACTATTTACATGCCTTAATCTTCACCCTAGTCTGTTAAAATATTCTTATTCAAATCTACCATGAATGCAAAGTAATATGCATGTAATATGCAATTACATGTAATAGAGGGAAAGAGCAACTTCTGGATCAGAGCACATTTAGGTTGCAAAGCTACCAGTTTAAATATCAAAATAAATATTAAGTTCATTATCATTCATAAATACATTAATGTTGCTTTAAAATTCATCAGAAGACTAAGGATAGCTGAGATTAAAATTATTCTGCTTTTATCCAAGCAAAGAGAAAACCAAGATTCTGCCTCCATTTCACAGGTGAACTGTGTTGTTAAAATGCTCTTGTGGCACAGCAATCCTTTGAGACTGAAATGGTCAGAATACAGAGTGCTGGGACTGGTTTCAGAGTCATAAGATCAGCAAGGTTGGAAAAGACCTCTAAAATCATCAGGTCCAACCATCACCCCAACACAGAATCATAGAATCATCAAATGGTAAGGTTGGAAGGGACCTCAAAGCTCATCTAGTTCCAACCCCCTGCCATAGGCAGGGACACCTCCCATGCCCACTAAACCATCTCCTGAAATGCCACATCTGCATGTTTTTTTTACCACCTCCAGGGACAATAACTCCACCATTCCCCTGGGAAAACATGGACAAAACATAATAACTTCAGTGGGAGGGCCCAAAGTGGATTGGACTGAGACAAGAGGCTAAGGGATGGAGCCTAGCTAAACCTGGGGAGAGAAAGCTCCAGGGAGGCTGACATCAACCCCTAGTACCTGAAGGGAGGTGGGCAGGTAGCTGAAATGTTCTGGTTACATTATTACAGAGACTTATTCAGTTTATAAACCAAGGTTACCCTTAAGGACCTCATTCTGTCATATTATTTCTCCAGCTCATTTGTCTCTGAACACAATGAAGGCATTTTCACCTGGAAAACATTATTAAAATAGGAGACTTGAAGAAAAGGAGTAAACCCATCATATAAATGTAAAGGAGCTACTCTTTACTCCTGACTGAGATGCCAGAGTTGCCAGTTTCTCAGGACAGCTGTCTGCCTGCATGGCTGGAAGAGATCATAGAATCATCATAGAATCATAGAATGGGCTGAGTTGGAAGGGACCTCCAAAGGTCATCTAGCCCAACCACCCTTGCAGTCAGCAGGGACATCCTCAACTAGATAAGGTTGCCCAGAACCCTGTTGAGCTTCACCTCAAATATCTCCAGGGATGGGGCCTAAACCTGTTCCAGTGTTCCACCACCCTCATGGTAAAGAATTTGTTCCTAACACCCAATCTAAATCTGCTCCGCTCTAGTTTGAAGCCATTGCTCCTTGTCCTGTCACCACAGACCTTTGTAAACAGTCTCTCTCCATCCTTCTTGTAGCCCCCTTTAGATACTGGCAGGTTGTTATTAGGTATCCCCAGAGTCTTTTTTCCTCCAGGCTGAACAACCTCAACTCCCTCAGCAGCAGAGCTGCTCCAGCTCTGGTAATTTTCATGGNGTTCTGAGCCAGGTGCAGGACCCTGCACTTGCTCTTGTTGAACCTCATGAGGTTCACCTGGACCTACCTCTCCAACTTGTCCAGGTCCCTTTGGATGCCATTCTATCCCTCTGGTGTATCAGCAGCACCACTCAGCTTGGTGTCATCTACCAACTTACTGATGGTGCATTCAATCTCACTATCTGAATCCCTGATATAAAATTAAACAACACAGGTCCCAGTAGGGACCCCAAGTGACACCACTCGTCACTACTCTCCACCTGGACTTCAAGACATGGACCCCAGGACTCAGCAAAGCAACACATCACATGCTGAAGAGTGAGTTCTAAACCATACAGCTTTTAGATGGAAGTGCATGAAAACATCTGGATTCAGGTTTCCCTTAAAGTGCAGAGGGACAGTTGGGTGTCAAGAAATGGTTTTCAATTAGGGGCACGAGAGGCTACAACACAGAGCCACAAAGATGATGAAGGGAATGGAATATGTCTCTTACAAAGAAAGCCTGAGGGAGCTGGGGCTGTGCTGCTTAGAGGAGACTGAGAAGTGGTCTCATCAGTGTTTACAAATGTGTAAGAGGTGAGTGCCAGGAGGCTGGAGCCAGGCTCTGCTGCATGATGCCAAATGACAGGACAAGGGGCAATGGGTGGAAGTTGAGCCATAGAAAGTTTCATTTAAACATTTTTTCCCCTGAAGGGTGACAGAGCACTGGAACAGGCTACCCAGGGGGGTTGTGGAGTCTCTCTCTGGAGATATTCAAAACCTGCCTGAATATGTTCCTGTGTGATCTGGTCTAAGTGATCCTACTCTGGCAGGGAGGTTGGACTGGATGAGCTTTGGAGGTCCCTTCCAGCTCCGGACATTCTGTGATTCTGTGTTGAAACAGACAATATGGAAGTCACTGGGGAAGCTCAATGCAGGTATGCCAGGCTCTAATGCAGAACACCTTTATGAAGGTGCTTACTGTATAGGTTCTTGAAGTCTGTTGCATGATAAATATTTAATTCAAAGGGTGTTTGAAGCCATCTCCTTCTTTCTTGTATGAAACCCTACCCTAACTTTTTGCAGTCTCTGTAAAAGACACAGAAAATGAGTCAATTTCAGGGAGGGCAGTTACTTAGAAGATACTAAGCTAAAAAGCACAATCACTTAATGAAAATATTCTTGTTCTAACGCAAACTAGGACATTAAATAACTCATGTTTCTGGGTTTCTCCTGCATTTTTAATCTGCAGGGTTTTATTTCCAGCTTTTAAAAAAAAAAATTAAAAAATAGATAGATTAAAAAAAAAAAAAGACAATTTAAAATAAGGGCTAAGCACACTGATGTGAAAATTGAAGCTTAAAAATGCAACTAAACCTTTTTCTGTTTTTCCCTTTTACCTGTAAATCTTATAAGAATACATAATGTAAAACAGGGAAATTACCATCACATATCTGTGGAGTGAAGGTATTTAAATAACAATGCCATCACTTAGACATTGTCTGAGTAAAAAGAATTTTCAAGCTTTTGAGGTTCATCTTTCACCAGTCAAAATGTAGCTTCTGGCAGTTTGCATGCTGTGCTGCCAGATTCAGTGATCATGTTCCTTCATGTGTTACATCAGAGAGAAGAATTAAAGACATGGGAAGAGATTGCTACGTCTCCCAAGGTCCTTTTATGATAACTAATTGACCAGTAAAATAGCCTGGGGAAAAAAAAAAATATCACCAAACGTTAGAGGTGCAGGAATTGGATTCTTATAACATCACCAACTCTGGCTCAGCAGGCCTAGAGCTGAGGAGAGGGTCACAGTTAATCTCTACACATTTCTGTTGTGGGGTGGGCACCAGATAACTATTGCATTGTGCTCGATGGCAGCAGCCATAGGTATTTGCCTGAATGTCTGCAAATTCTTTGTTATAATCCCAGACTTCTGCTTTTTATGGCTGTGGTCATGGGGAACAGAAAATTGTAAAGATGTCTGCTGGTGGGATTGAAAGAACAGGCAGCTCCAAACTTTGGAGCTTCCTAGACTGTGTCAATGGCTTCTGTTATTTACCATCCTTTCAGTAGCAAATACTCCAGTCAAGAGGAGCAGAGAGAGTTCAAATTTTGATCTGGAACTCATGTGGGCTGTCTCCTAGAGCACAAAACACAGCAGGGTCCTGGTGGATCCCAATATCCCAGAAGTTCAGGCTCTGCTTGGCAAGCCTGCATATTGTTAGCTGCCCTAGCCAAGGGGAAAGTAACTATTCCAGGCACATAACTCAAGCAGAAAGCACAGGGGAAAGGCTCAACCTCTCCCATTTTCCATGTACATCTTGCCATGGGCATTTTTTCTGCTGCAGGACAGGCACTGGGTACATGAGTTCCATGAATGCAGAGGGACTACAGGGAGCAAGAGAGAAAGGCTAGTGAAGAAAAATATAAGGCAAGGCAAAACATTCCAGATGCTTCATGGAAAGGTCTGTGCCTGAAATCTTTTCACTGAAAAAAATCTATGAAATAATTGTTCCTTGCACAATGTGAACTTTAAAAATGTTCCAAACATTTCTCAGCTTGACAGGGTGCTGGACCACCTCATTTCAACTACACTATCACTTAGAAAGGTTGGACCAGATGATCCTTGAGGTCTCTTCCAACCTGGCATTCTGTGACGCATCTCATGGCAGAACCTCTTGGATATGATTGTCAGTGGAGAAAACCCCTTGGAAATGTGACACCTTCCACTTACAGAAACTGAACCTAAACTATGTGCAATCAAATATCAGGCATTCCACAGATCTGAACATTCACATATTCCAAGTTTTGGGTTTGCCATTTTTTTGTGGGATGAAGTTCAGAAAGGAAGATAAGAAAGCCAAATGACTACATTAGACATAGGTTGCTCAAAGTTTCCTTCACTTCCTGCAACTTTTAAAATGACTTTTAAGTGTGAGAACAAACTCTATTTCCAGGAGGCACACAGAGATATGACTATCACAGTTGGCTTAGAGGTGAAAGGGAAAGCAGAAGTTTGAAGGGCATCAATAAAGTCTGTGTTAGAGAGTTCTAAGCTCTCTGCACTGGATCAATGATTTAGGATCATTTTCATTTACTTAACAAATAAAACAGTCAGCACAGTAGTCAGCTTGACAACTGATGTTTGCTCCAGCTAGTACAGGTGAGACTTACCCCATAAATAATTTTTAGTGATTAACTATATCAAAACAGAGTATATAATAACTTAAAAGTAAGAAAACCAAGACAGAAACACCATTATTTTTCATACAGTGCTATCATAGACTCATAGAATGGTAAGGTTGGAAGGGACGTCAAGGATCATCTAGTTCCAACCCCCTGCCATAGGCAGGGACACCTCCCACTAGAATAGGTCTATCAAGGCCTCATCCAGCCTGGTCTTGAACACCTCCAGGGAGGCAGCAACCACAACCTCCCTGGGCAACCTGTGCCAGTGCCTCACCACCCTCACTGTAAAGAACTTCTTCCTAACATCCACTCTAAATCTCCCCTCTGCCAGTTCAAACCCATTGCCCATTGTCCTGTCATTACAAGACCTTGTCAATAGTCCCTCCCCAGCCTTCCTCTAGACCCCCTTCAGATCCTGAAAGGTTGCTTTAAGATCTCCACAAAGCCATCTCTTCTCCAGGCTGCAGAGCCCCAACTCTCTCAGTCTGTCCCCACAGCAGAGCTGCTGCAGCCCTCTGAGCATCTTTGTGGCCTCCTCTGGACCCACTCCAACACTTCCATGTCCTTCCTGTGCTGGGGGCTCCAGAACTGTACACAGTATGATCATGTTCAACACCATTATTTTTCATACAGTGCTATGATAATGTTCAACCATGATTTCAGAGGAATTTAAATATATATATGCACTTTCTGCTCTAAATTGTAATGTATAAGTACTTGAACCAAGCCATGCTGAAAGCAGGCTAAAATTATTTATACAAAGCTCTATAATTTCATATCACACTTTCCAATTTAACCTAGCTAGATTATCATTCTTGAAAACTCAGGATGTGATGCACTTGCTGTAGGAGAAAGAATGTTGAGAAGGGAGATAAAAAGCATTGTAACCATTTTATATATCTACTTGGATCCAGCTCAGTTAATGTTTGAAAGAGAAAGCTATTGCTTTTGTGAATGCTGGAATACTACTAGGATTGTCTTTCCTTTCAAATAGCAAATAGCATTTTGCTCATCTGAAGCAAAGAAAGTGCATTCTGCAGAGCTTAAAATGAAAGCACCTATTAAGCCAAATTAAATTGCCTTTCTGAATGGGTTGATGGTGAAGCTGCTTTTTATGTAGGACTGAAAGGTAGAGTAGAAATCTCCCAGATGAAGATACATGAGATTTGCATTTCCTCTTTCCAAAACAGCAGATATTCCTTTCTACTGTGAAGTCATGACTCTGGCTTGGAATTCATTCTCAAATATAGGTATATAAATGTGCTTGTGTTATTATTCAGACTGGAGGTGAGGAGGAAGTTCTTCACCATCAGAGTGGTGAGACCCTGGAATGAGTTGCCCAGGGAGGTGGTTGAGGCCCCATCAACCAAGGTCAAGCTGGATGAGTCTCTGGGCAGGCTGATCTAGGGTAGGGTGTCCCTGTCCATGGCAGAGGGGTTGGAACTAGATGATCCTTGTGGTCCCTTCCAACCCTAACTGATTCTATTCTATTCTATTCTATTCTATTCTATTCTATTCTATTCTATTCTATTCTATTCTATTCTATTCTATTCTATTCTATTCTATTCTATTCTACTCTGTTCTCAACTGTTCTATTTCATTCCCACAAAAGAATCTAGAAATTAGATGCTGTAGTACATAATCTCCAGTGACAAAATAATGTGATCATCTTCCAAAACCCAGTGTATGATACATGATAATCAGTTTGCAAAGCCTGGGTTTAAGCCCAAGCACACATCTTTATGCTTGATGACAGAAACAGAATGGTTTTGAAGCTACTGCTGTATTTATTGATCTAACAAAAGCTTTTGAACTGATGGTCCTTGAGAGAGTGAGCATAAATTTAACCATTCCCTATTATTTTCATCATTCCTTACATTATTGTGCACAGCAGGTGACAAAATAGGTTATTCTGGGCTATTACTTACAAAAATGGGCATAAACAATATAAAATTAAAACTCACCTGGTTTCTCTAGGCAGATAGAAGCACTTCTATTAGCACTAGCAGTCTTTGACAACAGTAAACTTCAGCCTAGAACCTGCTTTTCTTTTCTTGATGTTCTCTCTAACTGCTTAAGTAGGTCTATTGCAGGCAGTATTTTATGTTTTCACCAGTGCCAGGTGTGTTCTCTATTTGTCAGGTTAAATTTAGATTAAATGTATTTCAACTACAAGTTTAGTAAAATAATGACTGAATTCAGTGCTCTTCAACTTTACTGTAGACAGAGATCTCCTATTTTGGCTTTTCACACTCTTCCATGAGTTAATCTGTTAGATTATTCTCATAAGAAGGTCACTATTAGCAGTATCATCTTTCTAAATGATTATCCTCTTATCTACTTTTTCTTTGGTTTACCTGCAGCTTATGAGCTCCTGCAGGCTGTTCATTTGCTTTAAGGTCCCCTGTGACCATAACTGGCTGCACAAATAGTGCAGTTTCCACAAGAGATCTTCTTCATGCTAACTGGTAGTCCAAAAGGTCTAGTGGAATGCTGGAAACTGAACAATAAAACTCATAGCTAATACACACCTCTTGCTGCCTAAAACATTTAGAGTGTGTAGAGATAATGGAAAGTGTGACTGATTTATGCTCCACATCACAATGCAAGCATGTGCTAGAAATGTGTTGCATTATAGATACTTTTTCTTTTTTCCCCATAGAATAATTTTATAACAGCATGGATAAACATTGTGTGCTCCTAGAAACTGCTTTTATAGCAACTCAGAAACAGCTTTCCTGCTTTTTAATATTTTGCAGAATTTTTGCAAGGTCTATTTAACCACATTCTTGGTTGTGGCATAGATCACACAACCTGGCTCCGAAAGGCTCTTTTCACCTCACCACACTGGTTATAGGAGAGGTAAATAGCCTGATTCAAACAAGCTCTGCATTTTAGTTTTGAAGCAAACACTTTTTTCACTCTTAGAGCAAAACTTGCAAGTAGTGCATTAAATAAGAGACCATTCATTTGTAAAACCACAGTCCATACAGCTCCTCTCTGCTTGACACAAGTAGCTTTAAATGATTTGATTGTGTTCTCCTTTCAAAAGCTGAGCCTGGAAACCAGAAGGATTTACAAGTGCATTCTGTGGCCATTTCTTTGTCCCATCATTAAGAACAGGGCAGTAAATCAAACACTTCATGGATTTCCCTTTTGGCACATTTATCCCCTACAGGTCGTTACTGTGTGTGGGCAGAAAGTGTGGTTGCACTTCAAAGCTATTACCAACCTTCTGTTACTGAAATTACAACTTGGGGTCTGAGTAGACTCATACTTGATTGAATATTTTTTATTTATAACCCTTTTTTTCACCATAAAAATATAAATGAGTTGACAGTGAGAAATGCTTTTAAGCTAAGGATAAGGAAGGGTTCTTTTGGTTTAGTCTTTCAAGAAACATACACAGCTCTCTCCTCACTAATGCTAACGTGGTGCTATTTTTGTATGAAAGCCTGAGCTGTTTTGCTCTAAAAAAATGTCTTCAAATGGAAGAGGCAACACTAATGACCTTAAATTTTCAAGCATATTTTTCAAACTAAGGGACACAAACACATGGCTGTTAGTGTATGGAAACAGATCACTGAACCATATGCTTGCTTCAGAAAAAGAGAAAACAAAGTAATATCAGTCATGGAGAAAGACGATGATGTGGACAAATCCCTGTTTTCCTCTGTAATGATTGTCTTACTCCCTGAAGCATAAAATTTGATTGTCCTCATCTTTACATGGATAACTACAAATGTTATTACTGGCTATAAAATTATCCAGCCCTTCTGAAAAATTCATCTATAGCATCTGCCTTTAGCATTTCGCAGCAGCCGTGAATATCACAGGCTGAAGATGCACAGTGCAAGGGAAGACATGCTTCCTCCTGCATGCCTTCCATATCCATTTTTCTCTGGTCATCCTGCTTTCTAAAAGAGGCACTGGAAAGAGAGACTCATGGACAGGATTCAATTCCTAACATGTAGGTTTCTAGCACTTAATTTACCCCCACCTCACCTTCAGCACTCACTAGAAGTGTTTCTTTCTTGCCTACAGTTTAAGTCATACCTGTTCATGTCCACTTTGAGTGTTTTGGATTCTTCAGGGGACATAAACTGGTTCTAGAAAATGTTCTTGGACAACAGAATTCCACATTTGGTTGGCTGATGAATGTAACACCTGTGAAGTTAATGAATTATTAAGTTATTGAATTTCTTTTCTTTTTTTTTTTTTTTTAATCCTATTAGCACTAAATGTCATAGTTTAAAAAGGAAATATGGAATTTTTTTTTCTCATACTCAGTTTAAAAAGGAAATATGGATTTTTTTTTCTCATACTCAGCCTATATTTGGGATGTTTTCCATTCAGTGAGGATAGAGAACTTATGCTAAATCAGATGATATCTACATGCTTTGTCTTATTATGAACTTCCCATTCTCTTGCCATCACCAGCTAAGAAGGAGCATTTGTAAGATCTGATGTGTTATCTGCCCACACGTGAAGAAGCAGAACCAGATGGGCACATGAAGCTGTAGCAACCTTACCTATCTAACTAATGATATTTCTGCAAGAGAAAGGACAAGGGCAAAGCAAATTGCAAAGGTTTATCTTGGTCACAGTAGCACTGGATGCATACTCTACAGCAAAAGGGCATTTATCACCTGAAGTGTTAATTAACTGCAGTTGTCTGTTCTTCACAGTTCAATAAAACATATTTGTTTACATTGTGCTACTTCACTTACAGTACCCTAGGTGTTACACTTCCTTTCTAATGTTCAATCACTCCCTTTTTGAGTGATGAGCATTCTCCTTTACCTTTTCTGTCTAATGATTCTTCTTGATGGCCTGTCTAGAATACAGTTAGTTCAGAACAAGATAACTACTCCAAGGAATCACTTATCCTAACTACACATATTTAATCCTTCAAAAATATCCCCATCTCTGTATTTATTTATTTCTTCTTATTGGCTAGAGGAAAGCTAAAAAGATTAGTAGATTTAGGACAAAATTTTTTGTGTTGGAGCACTGCACAGAGTGTGATTTTTTACTCAGTGTGCAGTAGAATAAACTATACCCTGTGTGATGGCTTGGGAGTTACCCACCCTCCCACACAATGAAATCACCCAGACTAGACTCAGCCAGCTGGAAGGAATGAAGCTGTATTTACAGCTTAGCACAATTTACAAGCAGATATATACACACTATACAGTTATATACAGCAGGTCCAGAGGAGGCAATAAAGATGCTCAGAGACCTGCAGCAGCTCTCCTATGAGAACAGGCTGAGAGAGTTGGAGGTTTGCAGCCTGCAGAAGGTTTCCAGGAGACCTTAGAGTAGCCTTCCAGTATCTGAAGGGGTCT
>VWYK01112308.1:240-24026 GCA_013399775.1 Semnornis frantzii | reverse complement strand
GGGAACTCCCAAACCATCGCACCCTTATATGAAACTATGCACTCACTGAGATTTAAAATTTGATATTGACTCTAGTTTTTAAAGCTTATACTGTTCTAAATCACTCTAATGTTCTTCAGACAGCGAGGTTTTGAGACAGAGGTTTCCCCCTTGTAAAAAATCTCAACTCAGAATGATTATCTGTTGCCTTTAGGGTTTCATAAAATAATAGCAACTGTAACAACAAAAATAATACCAATATTTGCAATCAGTCTGAAATCTAGCTGAGGATATATAAAATTATTATTAAATTATTTTGACACAGCTGTAAGGAACATTGTTTTCAAGAGTATTCTTGTACGTCAGCTGATGCATATGTTTTATACCCATATCCTATAGCATTACTGCAATGGGCACTCACAATCATTTTTTTCTCATCATCTCCCCAAATGAAATAAAATTTGATTGCAAGCATTTATTTGGGGGAAAAAAAAAAAGAGGCGCCACATTGTAAGAACAATTGCACAAAATTTGTAGGGAATTTGGTCTGCTAAGAGCTGTTTAAAGAATGGATGGTCATTTTATGCAAATCTAACCTTTTACAGAGTTCACCCAGTAAATTTCATAAAGAAAGATGTGTTCTTACAGGTGTGAAAAACTGACTGTATATGCACAAGGTCAAAGAAAGGACAGGTTCTTAATACCGCGTTAGTAATAGCTACTTCATACTTGCAAATTGCATCTGCATAGCAACAACAGCAAATTGTAAAAGTAAAATAGAGCACATTAATGTGATGAAGTTTGTTTCCACAGTATCAAACATCTTCATTAATGCTCTTTTTCACTTGGTGTATCTGAAGGAAGAAAGTAATCAGAAAGCTTCAGATTTTGTGTTAAAGAAGGGAGTATTTGATCAGCGATTTTACAGATTTATCTTAGTCCAAACTATTTAAGAAATTTCTGTCAAAGTCAGTTAATAGTTTTAATTTAAAAAACAGCAATTGATGGAAAAAAAAACACATTTCATTTCAAACCAATATTTTATGGGAACATATTTTTTTTACCAAAATAAAAGCAAATTAAACACGATAACATATTCAAGCCATTTTCTCTGCTTTTCATTTCAAAGCGGAATCTGGGAAAAATGTTTTGTTTTAAATGTTTAGTTCAGCCAGCAAAGTGAAAAAATCAATTATTCACACAACTCTATTTACTAATACTCTGTGTGGAGGAGTAGATTGTATGACTAATCTTGTTTGTTCCCACATGTCACCTCCACTTCTTTATATATCTGCTGAGAAATAGCAACATTGAGCTTCCTGAGTCTCATAGATTTCGACCTGATTGTCTTGCAGTGGCATTATGGACTTTGCAGAGAATGTGACTACTAAACCAAACACACTCTCTTCTCACGCACTGTAAATACTATTAGAAAGGAGAGCTTCCATCGTAATGAAGATGACTATTTGGGAAGACACATCATCATTTCTGAGGAAAAACACTGTTTGACTTGTGTAAGTCTTCTTATGTCAAAAGTCGATTTTCTCCACAAATTTTTCTTGTAATGCAATACTAGGAAGGTATATGAAATAAAAGTATTTTTGAAGGGATGGAGATTCTTTTTTGTGCAGTTCATGTGAGGCTTTACACAGAGATGAACATAACATGTCAAGGGAAAAAAAAAAAAAAGAAAAAGAAAAATATGTCTTACAAAACAAAAGAATAAAATAGAGTTGATTTCTCAGTATGGTATCATAAATCCCATACAGCTGTAAGCCCTACAAAAGATCTCAGAATGTCATAATTTTAGTTGTTTACCCAAACATAGTCCCTTTGAGGACACATTTAATTTTTACACTTTAGTTAGCCTCTGTCACGAGAAGGTGCTAGAATTGTCTAAACCAGGGAGCTGGTGGGAATGTCAACACATACCCCAGTTAATATGAACCATAGAGAAAGCTTGCTGAAGTAGCTTTGTAAAAGTTCAGAGCAGCAGGACATTTCTTACTATTTCTTTTTCCGTATGTGTTTGTATCCTGTTATCCACTGATGTTTACACAGTACATGGACAACTTCATGTGAAGGTATAACTTACTATTTAAGCAAAGTACCCTCACATGCTGGTTTGAGGCTAATTGGAATATTTTAATGAATTAGATCATTGACTGTGAAATGAAAATAATAGCGATGTCCATATCACTCGTAGGTTCTGCCAAGAGATATAAAAAACAAGAAACAAACAAAATCAGTCAGTGCCTCTGGATGCTGCTGCTGCCTGAGCCTGTGTAACCCCAACTAGTCATTCTGCTTCTAACTCCTTACCTGGCAGTCTCATCCCTGCACATAAGACTTCTGATATAAGGGTGGGGGTGGAAAGAAGGAGGGGAGTTCATTTGAAAGCCCTCCTGGGTGGTTCTGCTGTCTGTGAGGGGTTTTGTAGTTCTGTATTACTTTTAACTTGTATATAACTGTAAATACCTGTGTATATATATTGTATATATGTTTGTAAATTTTGCCTTGCTGCAAATATAGCTTCATTCCTCAACTTTCAGCCAGCTGAGTTAGTCTGGCGAATAATGGGGAAGGGGGAAACTCCAAAACCACCACAACTCATAAGGAAGATATTTTAAAGCTGAACCACTAACAACTGACTAAATTACAGTCAGATTAAGTCCAAGTAAATCCATTGCACTAAACATTCATTATATATAATATGGGTAATCTCATGAATGTTTGTAGGTTTAGCAATCCAGATCAGTAAAACCTGCCTGTCTATATTGTCATAATTTCAGTTGTGGCAAAGAGTGTTTTCTGTCTTGATAAATGATTGTATCACCACACAAAGAAAAGAAAAAGGCATTTTAAAATAATCTTTATTCTTTTATTCCTCAGACTATCTGATGCATACGTTGAATAAGCTCCCAATGCTACTTTTTCACCGAATTTTCTATGGACTAGGCAAATATGTCTTACTACCAGGGAAAAGACTGGGTAGGTTTAGACTGGACATTAGGAAAAAGTTTTTCATGGAGAGAGTGATCAGACACTGGAATGAGCTGCCCAGGGAGGTGGTGGAGTCACCAACCCTGAATGTGTTTAAGGGTCATTCAGATGTGGTGCTGAGGGACATGGTTTAAGGTAAATCTTGTAGAGTAGAGTTATAGGTTGGACCTGGTGATCCTGAGAGGCTTTTCCAACCTGGATGTTTCTCTGTGTGTGATTCTGTGTGAAAAATCAGTCTTATATGTTTACAGACTCTACGAAAAGCTCAAAGGTAGGACTGATAAGATCTTACAGATTCAGGTCCCTGCACCCATTCTACAGTACCATTGTATTTTTATACATGTATAAAAATGCGAAGAAGAACGTGAATAAATTATCTGGAAGATTACATCAATTTTGAAGACATAAAGAATAAGGATTCAAGGAGGAAAAAGGTGAAGTGATCATTCCTAGATTATATTGTGGGTCTTCGTCCAAGACAGGAATGATGAGTTCTTACTACTGAACTACCTCTCTTTTTCTTTTCCATTTAAAGGCAATTAGTATTAGGAATGGGTCACACAGTTATCAGACAAGTCACTATTCAATTCCAGAAGACCTAATTTCTCATTTTCAGGAAGAATTTTGAACCATTGCTTTTTTTTTTTTTTTAAATCATCCCTTTTGGAAGCTATGTCTGTCTTTGCTACCAAGAGTAATATTGATATTTTCTCCTTTGCCTTGGATTCACTTATGGTTTTTAACCACGAGTGTCCTGGTTAGAAAGAGGTTGTTCTACACAATCTCAAATTCCATAGATTCATGAGTCACCGTTTTTCAAATTGTACCTTAAATCACTGAAAAGTAATTAATTTCCAGCACTCACTCTCAGCTCTGGAATGTCCTAAATTAGCGGGCTTTAAAATCATGACAAGTTTGTTCCTGAAGAAATATGGATTAGTATGCCATTTTTTACAGGTCTCTCTTAGTCTTGCTCTGATGGACCCATCATAACTAAGACACCTAGCCTCCCAAGCCAGGCAAAATTAAAAATAAATCTCTGCAAAAATAAAATATACATAAATATATTTTGTTTAAGTGAGGGTTGCTTTTTTTTCCTGCTCTGTATCTGGAACGTACAATGGCATGTAATTGTAAAAGGCCTTTACAAATGCATGTTTGAGACAAGTCACACAAATGTGCCTGCCTTAACTGTCACAGAGAGAAAACTCTCTGAATTCCTTATTTCTTATAGTTCATAAATATTTACTTAAAATTTTCACTATGGAGATATACTTTGGCACATAACATAGAATCATAGAATCATAGAATGGTAAGGTTGGAAGGGACCTTGAGGATCATCTAGTTCCAACTCCCTGCCATAGATAGGGACACCTCCCACTAGTACAGGTCACTCAAGGCCTCGTCCAACCAGGCCTTGAACACCTCCAAGGGGGAAGTATCCACAACCTCCCTGGGCAACCTGTGCCAGTGTCTCACCACCCTCACTGGAAAGAACTTCCTCCTAACATCCAGTCTCAATCTCCCCTCTGCCACTTTAAACCTTGTCCTGTCCTTGTCCTGTCATTACAAGACCTTGTAAATAGTCCCTCCCCAGCCTCCCTGTAGGCCCCCTTCAGATACTGGAAGGCTATTATAAGGTCTCCTCAAAGTCTTCTCTTCTCCAGGTTGAAGAGTCCCAACTCTCTCAGCCTGTCCTCATAGGAGAGCTGCTGCAGCCCTCTGATCATCTTCGTGGCCCTCCTCTGGACCCGCTCCAACACTTCCATGTCCTTCCTGTACTGGGGGCTCCAGGACTGCACACAGTACTCCAGGTGGGGTCTGATGAGAGCAGAGCAAAGGGGCAGAATCCCCTCCCTTGCCCTGCTGGCCACGCTACTCTTGATGCAGCCCAGGACTCGGTTACTGTCTGGGCTACATGCGCACACTGCAGGCTCATGTCGAGCTTTTCATCAACCCAGACCCCAAGGTCCTTTTCTTCAGGGCTGCTCTCTAGCCATATCTACATTTAAACTTTAATTTCCACTGAAATCACTTTGAGCACACAAGAATCTTGAAAAAACTTCACAAAAGAATTAAAGAAACTATTTTACAGGGATTCATGAAGATTTTATTATTGGCACCGAAGACAGACTGTAAGGAATTGTGTGTAGCACTAGTACAAAAGGAAGATGGACATAGAAGAGAAGCAAACAAAAAGAGGAAAACTAGAGGAGAGCTAGAGGAGAAGTTACAGAAGAAGAGAAACTAGAAAATTAAGGCTAAAAGGGAAACTATAGAAGAGTAGATATGGGAAAGATAACAATGGTGTTCCTGACAGAGAAAACATCATTGCCTCTGGAGCTTTAGAGATGAACAATGAAATCATTTCCCAGTAGCCTTCATAGTCCCATACGGTAACACAACATTTTCATGATACATTTCAGGAAGTGGTAAGGATTAGCCTTCAGCTCCACTTAAAAATGTGATATTGAGGGTTGGGAGCATGGGGACAACTGAGTGCCACTGGACACAACTAGCAGCTCCTTTATTGCCTTCGGTATTCACATGACATTTACTCTTACCTTTTTTTAAAATCCTGGGGGAATCACTGAATTATATATGCACATATATAGCCAGTACAGAGAGCTGAAAAGCACAGTTTGCCTTCAGGGCTTGCAATTAGGGATTTGCCAAGTCAGCTCTATGCTGTCGGGGAATCACGGAAATCTCCATTAGAATGCCATTAGGACTTGCAGAAAAGCTCTGCATTTCTTAGCCCTGTTGCTCCACATACAGTCTATTACACACCGGAAAAAATCCACATTTTCACAGAAAAACTCCTCCTTAATGAATATTATTTCAAGTTCTAATAAGTTTGTGTGTCAGCATAAATGCTATCCAACCATCCTACATAAGGTGGCCAAAACTGGGCAGCCAGCTCATGGGTCTGGCAACCTTCGCTATTGGCATGTTGAGCCTTTGGCAGGAGGAGGTTGAGTACAGCTCACACAGAATTGCTGAAGCAACTGTTTGAGAACAGCAACTTTTTAAAAATTACTCAAATCAACATTAACATTCATGCTAGATTTGCCTGGTTTGCTCTATGGCCTTCAAATAGAAATGTTTGTTTGTAAACGTCTGGTTCTTTCAATTCTCACATCGTTGGTATGTGAATAGCTATACAGAAGGCATAAAGGGACCAATAGGAGGGGAAAACAGAGCTTGATCATTTCTTGAGAAATTTTATAGAGATATTCTAGGTAATTGTAATCTACACTTGGTTTCATTTCACATTAATGTTTAGAAACCAACAGGAAAGATAGGAACTGTTTCTACAAAATGCAAAAAGGGTTTTACATCAACTTGTGCAAAATGTCTTACGTATTTTTTTTCTGACTCAGAAATTTTGGCAACACAAATAAATAACATGAAATCCATGCACAATAACCTACACACAAAATCACAAACGCACTTGTATTCTATGTACATGCTACATCTGCACAAATGGAAGTTCTCGTGTGATCAGTTTGTTTAACTGCACATGGTGAGAGTAATGAATAACCTGAATCTCCTATGGATTTTTCCCTTGATTGGAAAAAAAACATTAAGGGACACACTACTAGACTTTTGTAGAATAAACTACATGAAAAAGAAATTTCTCCTGTTGCAGGAAGCATCCTACAATTCCAAACTTGATATTCAGTCAACGTAATTTTTATTTTACATTCCATTATGTCAATTCATCTACTAAAAATAGTTACAAAATCTGTTCTTATCTTATTTAGCATTATCATAGAGTCATAGAATGGTAAGTTTGGAAGGGACCTCAAGGATCATCTAGTTCCAACCCTCTGCCATAGGCAGGGACACCTCTCACTAGAACAGGTCACTCAAGGCCTTTTCCAACCTTGTCCAACCCTTATCATATGTAGTACAGTGTGACAGGCACCTCTGGCTACTCCTTTTGGAGCAGAAACTTGGATATGACTGTTCTGGATGATTTAGGATGCATGCTACTCATTAGGAATAAACCAAAACACATGAAGAGCACTTGCTATTGCTACAATCTAGAAGGATTTGTAGCACAATTTAGGTCTACTATGAATACTGTAGGTTTACCATGAAGTGAAGATCACTGCCTACAAAATCTGTCACTTTAACAGTTCTTAGGAAAGATATGGATTAAAGGAGTCAGCATTTTCTGGTCACCTATCAACAGTTTTCCTTTTAGGGTGAATCTAACCCTTAATTTATGATGTGTATTGTGCACACTCCAGTTTTTCTTGATAACTTGAACCATTTCCTTAAGTATTTGCATGTCTAAGATCTTTAAGAATGTGTAAAGTTTGTGGAAAGGAAGACAATGGATTTCATGTACATTGTATAACAGATTCAAGCTGTTCACCTGAATCATGTAAAACGTGTGAATCTGAGAGCTACCTTAGATAAGCGATGGCCAAGCAAGGTGTTGCATCTTGAAGAAAGTTTGGCTAAAGGAATGGAGTGAACCTAGAGATCAAAAATCATTAGAAAGAGGCAAGAAGCCAGACATTTTTACATTTATTTTTCCAAGTTTCTCAAATGCGCTAATCTGCGATTCAGAGTAACAGCTTGTAAAGCTTCCCCTAAAAAAAAAAAACAAAAATTAAAACTTTAAAAAACAAATATGAAAGGCAGTTTTGAAATTTTGAATTGTAGCAACATAAAATAATGTCTGAAATTAATACTTTCTGGTTTTATACTTGCATAACTTAGAGACAATTAAACTGACTTTTTTCCCTACAACCTAATAAAAACCAATATATATATACACCCAATCTCACTTTAAAATCTTTGCTTGCCAAATGCAAATTGGGATTCCTTTTAGAACTGAGTTATGAATCCATGAAAACTGAATATATAACAGAAATTGTCACAGACTCATAACTACAGAAGTGCTAAAAAGGCACTCTTTGGAGTACAGTTAACTTTTTGTTTCATATATCTTTCTAAGTGTTTGGTTACTGTACATTTCTTAGATTCTGTGTAAGTTGTTCAGATTAAACACCTGTTCTCTTCCCACAAAACAGAAAAATCTCTTCAGCTTAACTGAATCTTGGTTTTAGTTGTCCTTATTTTCTCAGTGAGTACAAAGAAATTGTAGTAGTAGTTGTAGTAGTTGTAGTAGTAGTAGTAGTAGTAGTAGTGTACACCTCCTTGAGCCAGTTGTGAGAGCCTTCTTTGCAGAAGTGCATAGCTGCCAATTTCCACCAAGCACTGGGCGAAAAAGTCATATTGACCAGTAAGCACAACCTGCTCACTAATAGGATCGATGCAGGTGATCATGGTTACTAATAAAATTAATCCTACCTGCTTACTAGACCCTCTTGTTTCACCATGTTCAGCTGCATCACCTTGAATGAACTGAAAGAATTGAAACAAAAGAAAAAATGTGCAGCCAAATTCCTCTTGTAGCATCAGCTAGTGGGGAGCTGCTGTTTCTCAACACTGTGTTCAATTTTGGGCTCCCCAGTTTATGAGGGGCAGGGATCTGACAGCATGTTTAGGGGACTGGAGCACTGCCTTATGAGAGGTTGAGGGACCTGAGGCTTTTTAGTCTGGGGAAGAGAAGACCGAGAGGAGATTTAATAAATGTTTATAGATATCTGAGGGCTGGGTGTCAGGAGGGAGGGGACAGGCTCTTCTCACTTGCTCCCTGTGATAGGACAAAGAGCAATGGATAGAAGCTGCAGCACAGGAGGTTCCACCTCAACACAAGGGGGAACTTCTTTACTGTAAGGGTCGCAGAGCACTGGAACAGGCTCCCCAGAAGGGTTGCCCAGTCTCCTTCTCTGGAGACTTTCAAGGCCCATCTGGATGGGTCCCTCTGTGACCTGAGCTAGACTGTATGGTCCTGCTCCAGCAGGGGAGTTGGACTTGATCTCTTTGGGTCCCTTCCAACCGCTCACATCCTGTGATCCTGTCATCCATGTGGTGCTGGCATGGGATTTGAAGTGGACTTCCTGAAACTCTTAAATACAAAATACACAGAATAAGAAACTTCACTTATTGGAAGAATTATATCCATTCACATTTAAATAACTTTGATACTCATAACCATTCTTCCAAGCTTTTAACTTTGTAGCTTTCCAAGTATGACCTCAATTTCTTATTGTGTTGGTTTGGCCTGGAATAGAGTTAATTTTCACCACAGTAGCTGGTAGGGGGCTGGAATCAGTGTTGATGATTCAGAGCTGGTTTCCTTACTGCTAAACAGTGCTTATACCAAGTCAAATGTGCTACTTATACTGCCCTGTCAGCAGGCAGGCTGGGGATGCACAGAAATTTTGGAGGGGAGAGAGGTGGGACAGCTGACCCCCAACTGACAAAAGGGATATATATCAGCATATGTAGCTGGGGGATGAAGATGGAAGTGGAGTACATTCAAAGTGATGGCTTTTGTCTTCCCAAGTAACTGTGATGTGTTAACGGAGCCTTGTTTTCCTGGAGATGGCTGATTACTGGTCTGCCAATTAAAAGTAATGAATGAATTCCTCATTTTGATCAACCACTTTATTCTGGTTTTTGTTTCTGCATACTGACATCGGTTTGTTCAGATTTCTAAAGCTGCCATAAGACATGATACTAATGGAAAAATAATATGAAATTACATTCTCATTACATTTGTGAAGCTCTCATTTGAGTCTTCTTTTTATAATTCGTAGATCTGAAACAGCTTTTAACTGTCTGACCGTTTGTCAGTTCTGGCTTCCCAGGATGTGAATGCTCTGTGGGAATGTACAAACTGGAGTTCAGCTGAAAAGGGGTAATTTTCATGCCCATACATTACACTTGTCTAAAAAGCAGAAATAAAAATGAATGCACTGTACTCAATAAGAGAAAGAACAATGATTCAGCATGATGATGAAGGCTGGCACATGCTAGTAGCCTCAGTTATTAGAATTAACCTGATATAAGGAGAACTTGGCCTGCTTCACTGGAGCACTGCCAGATCTTATGTTGAACACAGAGGGCAAGAGATTACTAATTCAAGCTTTATTGAAGTTTAATTCTGCTGTAGGTAAAGTGAACCGAACAACGGAAAGGAAGAGGTCTAAATGAAACAGAATCCACCACTGCATGTAAAAGAACATTGCCAAAGCAACATCTTTTCTCCTGTCTACCCATTGAAGGAAATCTAGAACAACCCCAACAGGCTAAGCAATCTGATTTGTCTGTTGTAATGAAATGTATTGACTTTTCTCATACCTGGGTAGGATGGGTGAGGTCATCTCTTGGTAGGCAGAAATGTTTCCTACTTATCCAAATGATTTGTCTGGTCCATAGTTTGAGAGTGTACCATAAATGTTCTTGTGAAACATACACTTTGCACAGTACTATCCATTCTCTGATTTAAAAAAACATGTTTCTATTCATACCTCTCTAAGTACATATCTCTCACACATATACTCAGCCATGTGTATGTGCATACATTGACAGCTCTGCAAGTGACCTTAACAAGAATCTTTTTTAACACACTCAGAGTTTGAACCAGAACCCCTCTGGTTCTCAGCTACACTAGAAGTACAAAAGAGCTATCAATTTAGCACAGTATGCCTTGTAATTAGTTTAATCATTGTCAGCATGCAACTATAACCCAAATACCAATTAGTCATCTTAGTATATAGATGGCATTTTTCTTAGTTGTCTTTTGGGTTAAGACTTCTGTAGAAGTAATCTGAAGTCTCCTTCGAGAAGCAGGAAGTCAGCTTCTGATGTTTGTTAAGATGTGCAAATATGGAAGCTACTAGGTTGTCTGTTATCAAAAAGCAGGTTGGGCATCATTTGCAAATCAAAAAAAAAAAAAAAAAGAAAGGATTAAGACACAAAAAAGAACAATTCTGTAAATGTTTTACAGCAGTAAGTGAGATAAACCTGTCTGCAGCACTTGCTGCAGGATCTGGGGTTGGAAATTTTCCAAAGCTAAATGGTCTTCCACCTCATGGATCTGTTTCAGATCCTTCTCTGTCTTAAGTGACTGAAGGTGATTTTAATATTGTTAGATTCTCTGTGTAGAACAGAATAGCAAGTGCTGAAAACAGAGAGTAAGAGACCGCAGTCATCTTCTTATACTATTGTAATGTACTACTGGAAATACCATTCATTTCCAACTTGACACTGTCTCCTCAGGTACACTGTCATATCTTCCTTTTCTCAGTGTAATACAAGACTGTCACAGCCTGCTAAGATAAACAATGCAAAGAGATTTACTAAAAGAGAACTTGATCCAGTACAGCGGGAGTCTTTGGTGCACTTCCTGTGACATCCAACCACAACACAGCTCTTCAGATATGAGAACTCTTCTCAAGCGTCACAGCCTGGTGAGCTGCCTTGGGAGGGTTAAGCAGCCCCTGAAACCTCAGGGAAGATCAGCCAAGCAGTGAAAGTGGTGTGAGTGCTTGAAAAACTGCACTACTGTCTTTCAAAGGACAAGGGAGCCAGGGGAAAACCTGCAAATAGAATAACTATTCAGGGATAGATTGATGGGAATTGAAGGTCACAGAATGATTATTTAAGAATGGAAATAGTAACAGCAGCAGCAGAAGCAATTTTATGTGACCAGAAGAGATCCAAAACCTGGCCTTTATTTGTACCAGACCAAGAAATTCCCTTTATCTCCTCATTTGAAGGCCAGAAGATAGGAAAAAGAAATGGAAGAGATTTATGCAGAGACCAAGGGTTCTTTCTGCTTGTATGGCAGAAGCAAAGGAGTTAATTTAACTTTGCCGTGGCATAAAAATGCTCAAAAGGACTAGTTTTAGGTGAAATAAAAAAAAAAAAATCTTGTTATTTGTGATTTATGCTGAGACAGCACAATGCCAGCATTTTCATGTATTTGGAAGCCTACTGGAAAACAAAACATAGTTCTAAAAATTCCTGGGGCTAGAAGTACAAATCTCATTCACACTGATGAGGTCTTCTACAAACAGTATCCTGGTGCCACCACAGGGCTGCTCATAAGCACTAATTGAAGCAGAGAAAGGTGCAGACCTGCATGTCCTGTAAGGCTCTTTCAGCTTTTTAAATCTACAGAGCAGATACCAAATCTGTGTCAGTGAGCTGTAGTTCCCACACTGCTCTAAATCTGCTTGGGTCTAATTAATCCCCAGTTCAGCTATTCCTCTATTCAACTGTTTCCACCTACACCCACTAAGGATCTGTCCCTGTTCATCAAAGAAGAGAAGTTTCTTGGGATCATCTGTACAGATTTTATATTCAGTCTCCCATGTGTGTTCTCTTTTCCATCTGTAGTGATTTTTGCCCGTGTCCCACTTTATTCCAAGAGAGCTACAATTTAATGCCTAATTTTTGTCATGAAAAATGAGCTTGTCACAAGAAATTTGAGGCTTGGGTTGACAGTTCGGCCCTGAATTGATTTTAAAACACTAGGAGTAAATTTAGATTTCTCATTGGGTATATTCACTGGGTGGAGATGTTTCTTCTAGCGTGTATGCATGTGCATGTACATATAGACATCTATGTCTGTTTTATAAACATATACTTGAGGTCAAAATAAAGAACACAAGAGCATCTACCATTGAAACCACAAAGTGGACTAAGTTAAAGTAATGCGTATAACCTCTTGCAGTCAGACTGTTTATTTAGGTCCACATGAAATCCCAAATGTGAGAATTTGTCACATTTTTTTCTGTCATATATTTTTCTTTAATATTGTAATTTTTATTCTAAAATATTTAGATCTGTATCTAAATGTGACTTCAGTGGCCACAGGGAGAACAGGAATAATGAAGTAATTTGAAAGTTATTAGAAGTACTGTTAGAAGCTAGAGAAATGATAGAACCATCCTTTATCAGCCTTTTGCACGAACCCATTTTTTTCTGTCTTAAATATGGTTGTGAACAAGACATCCTCAAATTTGGTATGAGAATTTATTCTTTATTCCCTGTAAGACCCCATTACGAGTGATGACATGTCAAAAGTAAAAAAAAAAACAGTTGGAATTCCACCTCAGATAAAAAAATATAGTACACAGTGTGTGAAATTTTCTAAATCCAGAATAGAATAAGTATTTCTGTCTCCATTAGTATCAAGTACCCAAGAGGATGCAGTGACTGACTCAAAGAAAATATTGTGGTGCAAATGATCATTTTCCAGAGGTACACTGAAGTGGTAGCACAAATACTCATCTGAGTCTCCTCTCCAATTTCCAGTTCAAGTGGTGTTTCAAAGGAATGAGGCAAGGACTGTCAGCCAATCAGCTTATTACTATTTATTACTCATAGAATCATAGAATGGTTTAGGTTGGAAGGGACCTCAAAGATCATCTAGTTCAACCATAGGCAGGGACACCTCCCACTAGTACAGGTCACTCAAGGACTCGTCCAACCTGGCCTTGAACCCCTCTGGAGGGAAAAGCCACAACCTCCCTGGACAGCATGTCCCAGTGTCTCACCCCCCTCACTGAAAAGAATTTCTTCCTAACAACTAGCCTGAATCTCCCCTCTGCCAGTTTAAACCCATCACTCCTCTACCTGTCATTACAAGACCTTGTAAATAATCCCTCCTGTAGGCCCTCTTCAGATACTGGAAAGCCACTACAAGATTTCCTCAAAGCTTTCTCTTCTGGCTGAAAAGCCCCAGCTGTCATAGCCTGTCCTCATAGCAGAGCTGCTCTTGCCCTCTGGGCATCTTCGTGGCCCTCCTCTGGACTCACTCCAACAGTTTGATGTCTTTGTGTTGAGGGCTCCAGAACTGCACACAGTATTCCAGATGGGGTCTGACGAGAGCAGAGCAAAGGGGCAGAATCCCCTCCTTTGCCCTGCTGGCCACACTGCTCTTGATGCAGCCCAGCACACAGTTGCTGTCTGTGCTGCATGTGTGCACTGCAGGCTCATGTTGAGCTTTTCATCAACCCAGACCCCCAGGTCCTTTTCCTTAGGGCTGCTCTCCAGCCATTCACCACCCAGCCTGTAATTGTGCTTGGGATTGCACTGACTATTCTCATGTATAGAACCTGAGCTGATACCTATTAACAGCGATTCAGTAGCACTGTAAGTTATAAGTGAATAAGAGAAAGTTTACTCCAGAGACCTCACTTTAACAGAAGCTCCTCTACATTTTGCTTCCTCTTTAGTAGCTGTCCCACCTATGAACCTTTTCATTATGTTTGCCTCTTTAATGAAATTTTACATGCTTGCCTGACAATTTGGACTATCCAAGGACTTGTTTTCAATGGTTATTGAGTGTAGGTTATCTGCAAAATGAAAATAGAGTTCTCTTAGGGAAAGTAAAAAGAGCACAGAGGTGAAGTTTACAGATAGGATAATGTTATTACTTAGAAAGGAATCATGAGAAACCAGAAGTTTTACCACACAGAAAAATTATTGGTTTCCTGTGCCTATATGTACACGAATTATTTTTCATGGTATTCACATTCACTGACACGCAGGAAAGTCGCTTGTGTAAGTAAATGGTCCTTCTAATAACTCCCTTCAGGGACTAAAACATCTGATTCCTTGAGGACCAAGTAATTTTCCTGTACTTTTTTTAAAGCTAGCTTTAAATGTGCTGATCTACTGTATCATGTATGTCAGTAGCTATGTTATTAACAGCGAATCATTACAACATTAGCTTATTTGTTCATTTCTGTGTATGTTCATTTATGCATTCGTAGATATGAAATAACCATATTGATTTCTATTTCTCATTTCTTTTTCCTCATCTGATTTAGAATTACAGCCATAACAAATTTCATTTATATTTCAACGTCAGAATTTCTTTTGTTTTTCTTTTTTTTTTTCCTTTGTTTCTTACTGCCACTTTTTCCCCTTGGGTTATCAAAAGATAGTTTATGATTTTACAAGTATGTATTCCTAACACGTAAGACCTTATTAACAGAAGTTCAAAACCACAGCATAAAAAACTTTTTGTGCAAATGCTCAGTAAAAACGCTAACAGAAGTTTGAGAGTTTATATTTAAGGAAAGAAAAAAGAAAAATTCCAAACAACAGATTGCAAATACCTAATATTTTGAAAGCATGATGGTGGTAATGACTACATTTGCTTTTATAAATTGGAGTCGAATGACGGTAATTTCCATTTTCATGTGATCAATCTTTCAAATTTGAAAGTTTGCATTAGATAAGTGCTTCAGTTCTCCGGAGTGAACAAAGCAAATTACTGGAAAAGACTCCAAAATTGGGGTTAAGAAGAGCCCTATAGTCACAGAGGTGCACTGAGGAGTGTCCTCTAAGGTACTTAATTTTTGGCATAGATGTGTGTATAGCAAAGGAACGAGGCTTTTTTTCTAATCCACAGCATATATTTTATTTGCAGCTGATCCCTTTACTCCCTGTAATAGGAGCTAAATCTTCACACCTGACAGACCCTGACAAAGGCCTGGGGACTGAGCAGCTTGCAGGTTAAGCCATTTCCATCATGGTCTGAAAAAGCTCTGGCAATCCAGTGTTTTCACATTAAACTTTTGAAAGGGAATGCACACTGAGAACCACGGGGAGTTTTTTAGTCTCCTTCTCCCTTTCCACAGTTAGACCTAAAACTGCTGTTTCCTCAGGACTCTGCATCTTTGAGGCTCCTTCACAAGTCCTTTTCACCAAACCAGGTTGAAATGGGCCCCCTTATAAGCTTACAGCGACTGAGAACCCGAGCCAAAGAACGGCAGTTAGTTATTAACAAGTTCTTCCAAGGCAGCCTAAAGGGGATTGTCCACCAGTGTTTGAATATCTAGCTATCAATTCACTGCAGTTCTAGTAAGAAAGGGGGGGAAATCTAGTAAATGACTAACACATGTGCATAGAGCAGGACCTTAGCTCTAGATGTACTAATAACTGTGACTTTTTGTTCTATTTTTTTGGAAGAGGTCAGAGGAATTTAACAAACAAGGTACTACCAGGCTTCCTGTTACTTGTAATTACAAGAATGAGCAATCTTTCATTTTAATAGGTCACATACCTTTTTTTTTCCCCTACTTGCTAACATTTCTTATAAGCAGACAATGTGTTAAGTTTAAAAAAAAAAAAAATAGGAAGGAGGGAAACCATTGCCATTTAAAACTTTTAGACTAAACATTAACATTGCTGGTATGCTGGCAGAAACTGGGACAAATCCTGCCCTAGCTCCAAGAGTGCAAAGGACCAGCTAGCAGCGGTGTGATGCATAACAAATGAACTCTTTGGGAAAAGTAGGAAAAGGGTAGTAGGAGAAGAGGAGGCGTTGCAGCAATGGGGAAGAGTATGAAATGCAGTTCAAAGACTCATTGTACAGGGGTGTCTGAAAACCCTGTAGGCATGCACAACTCTTACTGTTTTCCCCTAGCAGATCTAAGGGCAGTAAAAATGCAGAAAAAAGAGTTGTTACTCAGCTGGAGTAGTCTCTTTAGGGAAGCTTTACTGTGGTCTACTCACTGTTTTTAGTTAATCCTTCCTCCATTTTTCCATAGAAGATCTGTCTTCGCTGGGTAATGTGGGGGTGATTTGGTGTTTTGATTGTATGTATCTCTAGATGTTAACTGAATGTAGAATTTAAAATATGTACCAAGACATAGAAAAAAAGAACATAACATTTCCTAGAAAAAAAAAAACCAACCACCTAGTGTTTATTTTTTCTAAAAAAGCTGATATATTCTACAGACACAGGAATGCTAAGAGAATAAATGATGATCAGCACAACCTTTCCTTGGTAATTAGCACAGAAATACTGAATATGCATTCTTCATACCACACTAAATATCTTAAATACTCCCTGCTTCTATTAAGACACACTGATTGTTGTTATTACTATTAGATACACATAGAGCTTCATTACAGTTACTTTTCAGCACACATCAACACCCCCCATCCCAACTGATTATCACAGAATCAGAATCATTTTGGTTGGAAAAGACCTCTAAGATCAGGTCTGTTGAACTACCACAGCCATAGCATGCCTACAAGTTGTTTTTTTTCACACCTCCAGGGACACCGACTCCACCACCTCCCTATTCCAGTGTCTGACCACTCTTTAAAGAGAGATGTTCCTATTTATGCTGAAAAGCATGGAGAAAACAAAACTACAAACATAGCAATTGTTACACATTAAAAAGATCTTGTTATCATGGATTTCTGTACTTATGATACAAACTGGTAGAGAACATATTTTGCAGAAAAGTGTTCTTCTGAAAACTACCATTAGCCTGGTGAAGAGGAGGCTCAGGGGAGACCTTATTACTGTCTACAACTACCTGAAGGGTGGTTGTGGCCAGGAGGAGGTTACTTTCTTCTCTCAGGCAACCAGCACCAGAACGAGAGGACACAGTCTCAAGCTGCACCAGGAGAGGTTTAGGCTTGAGGTGAGGAGAAAGTTCTTCACTGAGAGAGTCATTCCCTGCTGGAATGGGCTGCCCAGGGAGGCGGTGGAGTCACCGTCCCTGGAGGTGTTCAAGGCAGGTTTGGATGTGGCACTTGGTGCCATGGTCTCGTCTTGGACTTGATGCTCTTTGAGGTCTCTTTCAACCTTGGTGATACTCTGTGATACTGTGAAATTATGTTACTGCTATAAATTTTTTAAAGTATTAATACTTTATTAATAAGCTTTCAATGGTATATTCTTAAAAGGCTAACAGTAAGATCCTCATCTCAAGGGGACTGAATAATACATGGGATTACAAAATGGCACTATATAGAGCCCCGTATGGAGCCCTATTCTCTGACTCCCACCTCCAATCTGCAACTGTCTGGCCTTGGCAGAAGTCACCAACTTCAAGCTCCCAACAAGCACAAACAGTATTACAAATAACAGGCACCCTTATTTTCTGGATAAATGGAATATTAAAAGATTGAAATATTAACCAAACCCCACTACAGAAGAAAGCGCTGTTCCCAGCCAAAATGTTTCTCAAATCTTCAGGCTGTGAGAACCAACCCCCCTACAGGACTGATGATCACAGGTTTCTGATTCTTGCTGGCTCCCACGGGTGGTCCTTGGGCCCACAGGCAGGCTGCAGTCTGCTCAGCTTGTCCACACCATGAAGTCAGGCTCCAAAGTTGGTCAGCTGCAAGAGGCTGATTTAGGAGTCAGATCTCCAGCAGTTTGAACATGAGCAGTGCAGCGGGTACTATGCTTGCAGGATCACTTTAGTATCCTATAATGGTAGGTTACTGTGCAATAGTTTATTAATTTAGCAGAGATAGCAGAGGAAGTGGTCACTCACAGCTGACCTGAACAGTGTGCTGCAAAAGAGTGTGATGTGGGGGGTTAGGCTGGGGTTAGGCTGATGGTGGTAATTTCTGTAGTTGGGAATTGCCCCATGTGCCTGGTTTTTGTTGGCTCTCATTTTGTTATTAGAAGTTCTGCCATGGACAGGATGAGATCCTACTGGATCCTACTGGAGATGCTCCTACATGACCCGGGCTTTGAGCAGCTGCTTTGTATGTGAAAGGGACAGCAATAATGAGCCAGTAAGCTGGAGTGGATTATTTCTCATGGATTGGTACCACTTTTCTGCAAGTGAAGGTTGCCTCTACCACCCCATCACTGTCCCTCCTGTTCCACTTTCTTTATTAGTGACTGATTTTTAGAACAGAGGAAAAAAGCACACAGAGCATGCTATAAGGAGTACCAGGCTCTCTTTGTAGAAGTGCTGGGAACCCACCTACCCCACTGAGTATTTTACAATGTGTCTCCAAGCAATGTCGATGCCAAGAACAGCAGTGACAGCTGGGCTGGTGCTTACAGTGTCAGTACCGATTGCTACAAACCAGAGAGGAGGCTTACCACCAGGGCTGAGCAGGAGCAGTGCATTGCCTCTGCCTGCACAATACATGCTGTCAGTAAATCACGATTTACTAGCATTTAGGGCCTGATCCTACAGGATGCTGAGCGCCATATGGCACACACAGAGCAAACTCTTTCCACACACCTACTAAAAAGTCAGCAGTTTTTAACTTTTATTTTTCAATGAAAAATATTGCTTGTATAATAGACTAAATTTTGTAATAAAAAGTGAAAGGTAGCAGCTAACACAGCACCATTTAAAGTTGCATCTGGAATAAAATTGCTGTTTAAAACCAGTGGGGAAAAGCAAGATATGGAGCATCAGAAGAGGGCTTAGAATGGAGACCTTTAAAAAAGAAGAATGCATTATAAATAATAAGCACCTATATAGTCATATATGATATAAAATAAATTCTATTCCAGTGCCTTGGTGGCATTAATAAACTTCTCAGCTATATTCTCCTGGTTTATGAGATCATCAGCACCCCTCTATGGAATTACACACTTTTCCATCACAATGTAAAAAATCATTAAGACAGTTTTTCAATATTTTGTTATTGTTTGACCTACAGATTAATATGCCCCTCTAGAATATGCATCTCCTCTCCCCTATTGTCTTAGAACAAATTACAGCACAATAAATGCTGTCTAACTAAAGAGTATTGTGTAACATTTTGCTGCTTGCGCTATAGTTATGACTGGCTTCTGCATCAGCAAAAATGATTAGAATAAAAAAGTTAGGTTTTAGGAGCTCTGAGATTGCAACGAGGTTATAGATCAGAACATATTTTCTTGCACTAGTGCCCTTGGGCTCAGGAAAACAATCTGGCTGTTAAATGTTAATTGCTAAATTAGTAAAGCCTAAGCCAAATGGAGGCAAGTCCTTCAGGCTGGAATGACTATGTTCGTGAAAAGAAAATAATCAAAGAGAGCTCTGTAAAAGACTTTCTGCAAAATCCAAAAGAACACAAAATGATATGCATTCATTATCAGGTACTACAATTCGCTATCAATTCAGGCTGCATTAAGTTTTGCTTCCTTTCCTTACTCTGGGGAAAAATTTGGGAGTTCTTTGTAGTTCTGCACTGAAATCAGGTTAAATTTGCTGTTTCACCTGGGTTTCATGTGAAACCAAATAAACTCCAGCTCTTCTGACTTGACTGTCGCTTAGAAAATGTGATCTTTTTTATGTCAAAGTCATTTTCTGCCTGAGGATCATCAAATAGTTAGACATTCTAGTAAGGTGAGACAAGTAAGTGAGAGCCTGGGAAGAAATGATGTATAACTGGGATTGCTCGAGGGAAAAAAGCAGAGCAGGAAGGAAGCCCAGGGTGTTTATGTGAACAGAGGAACTGGAACAAAAGCCAGGAGAGCTGGAAGAAGTTAGTCAATGAAGCAGCAGGAAGAAACAGAAAAAAATATTAAAGATTCTGTGAAAGGAAGTAAAAGGTAACTAATAGAGACTGTGCAAGAAGCAAAGGCAGCTTGCACCCAGGAATCAGAGACTTGTCAGAGAATTATGAGAGTGAAGCACTAGCAGTAATAGTGGGAAAAGTCTATTGCCATTAAGGACCAGATGCCTGGGAAATTGATAAAGAAGGAACAACATATCTAGGTTTTCAGTAAAAAAAATTAGTAAGTCTGTTAAAAAAAAATTAGAAAAAAGCTTTAAACAAAATAGGGACATTAAGCACTTTGATAACTATAGATCTCACTTTTGTGCCACAGCTGAGACACAGGAAAAAATGAGGGACATTGAAAAACAAAACACAAAGCAGGAAAATGAAAGATGTATATCCGACGACTGCACAGCAGTCCTTAACTGAAACATGTATATCCAAGGACTGCACAACAGTCTTTAACTACACATGTTATAATGATCATAAGGATTTATGTATACTGCACACAGCTACAGTCATACTCATGGGATGAGTGATTTTCACAAAATAAAAACAGCTGTGGGGAAATTTTGTCAAACTCTAATATAACAATAAAAACAGTAAAATTAAATGATGTACCTTAAAATATTATCCAAGCCAACAGTCCATATGCAACTATCTTTTTATACTAGATACAGCTCAATTAAAATGCAATTAGAGGTACAATATTTGCTCCATATTTTGTGCATGCTCTGAGAATAGCACCAAATACTATAATATAAGTTTATCTTTTTAATGAGCTTTGGGCTATTCCATGAACATGTGTATCTTAATAAGGGCTGTGGATTATACCCTCTATGGGACATTGAATAATAGTTCAATGTAGAGATGGCAAAATAACTGGGATGAAGTGAAAGGAGGAAAAGCGGAATAAGAATGATGGAAATTTACATATGATAGTTTCCCAGCAGTGTGATGGTGGAAAGGAATATGACTTTCAAGGTCCGAAGGGAGTGGAGGTCCATTCCAGAAGTCCTTAGAGGGGAGGAAAAAAAAAAAAAAAAAAAAGATTCTTTTCTATACCAGACTTGTTAAAGAAAATGATCTTTCTGCTTGCCAAATTGTCTGAGAATTCTGAAATTCCTTTTTCCTCCCTGAGATAAATCTAGATCACATGGGCTGAAGAAACATGAGGGTGTTAAATCACTCTCCTAACAATAAGAACATGAATGTCCTTCTGCCACTGAGTGACATTCACCTACTTTAGTGTGTAACTAATTCTCAAGGATATCAGTAATTTGGGGGTTTAGCATTTTCCTATCTGAGTTAATCAGCCTTGTGTACATTGGACACATTTCAGGACCATTGAGCAAGTGTATAAAACAGCAGGCAGGGTCATCTATGGAGTAGAGCACCAAGATTTTACTCCTTGCTTTGTAAAATTCTGACTTGAATCTTAGCTTCTATAACCCTGATGCTTATCCTAATAATTTGTTATTTGTGAGGTAGTTTACTTTTATATTTTTCCCTCTCTTTCTTTCTTTCTCCCTCTCCCACTGTATTTCAAAACCAGAAGATTTATTCTCAGTAAACTGTTGTATTCTGGGAGGGAAAAAAGGCCTTAAAAAATATCCATAAATTTTATATATATATATACATATACACACACACACACACATATGTATATAACCACTGTGAATGATGTTGTCAGCGGCAACTACAGGAAATACCACTGTAATATAGCACAATTATTTCTATCTTCTCATTTTTATTTATTTTTTCTTAATAAACAGGAAACAAGATAGCTTGCACTCCCTCGTTACAACTGTCAGCAAAGATTGACCCTTTAAGGACAGTCATTGCCTGTGTATCATGAATTTTTCAATATCCTTTTTTTGTAGTAGTAGTAGTTTTTATCCTTTCTTTGTCTTTGTTTCCATCATTATGCCATTATTATAATCCCACTGAGGCCTTCTCAAGTAGAATTAGAACAGCACTTAATTACTGGAATTAGAAGTGATAAATATCACAGTTTTTATCCGGTTGATCTTTATCTAAGCTCTTCTGTTTATGAACTTGAATAATCTTGAATCAATGACTTCTAACATTTCCCAAAGACTTAGAGAGGGTTGTAGGTTGTTTTTTCCCCTCTCTGTTCTTACTTTCTCCTTCTTTGTTCAAAGTAAGTATTTTTCAACAGCACGTACACTAACTGGCAACTCTCTCTAGTTCTGCATTATTTAGCTTCTTCATTTTTCCTAGCCCTTCATAATTAATTACTCATTTCAGTATGTAACTAGCAATGGGTTCATCCACCTACAATAAAAGCAGCCTAAATTTTTTACTCAGAGTCTCTCGTATTTTTACCTATTTGATTCATGCCTATCTAGAATTTTTTCTTCAGCTCCGAACTTATCTTACTTGATCTAAACATTGCAAAGTTATTTAAGCAAATACAGGAAGATTAATTTTCATCATCGGTGTATTTGATGCTTAGTTGGATAAACATGACTTGAGTACAGAAATATATGAGTCCTTATCTAAACTGGGCCTTGAACATTATCCTTTGATGCCAAAATTCTGGGTAAGAGAAAAAAGATAGCACTGTCCTAACCAATTTATTTTATTTTAGATGCTTCTCACCTTGCAGCTTTCCATTCTTAAGCTGTCAGGCCAGCATCTTTGGCATTAACATGCGGTGATACTATCTATTATTGTACAGAAAATAACAGCAAAGTATTCTCACAGTCTCTTCAAAAGAAATAAAATAAAAATCCCCTCTGTGGTGAGGCTAAGCATAATATGGAGTTAAAGCCAAACTCTCTGAGGCTGAAAAAGGCTTCCTACTTTTAGATACCTGGGGGTCTGTTCAAATGACTCCAAGCACAACAGTAGGTCGTAATTTAGAGCATCTAAATTACTTTACCTTGTTGAAAAGCAGACCTATCTGAGCAGATGTGTTGCATCTGTACCATGCATTATTTCTGCTATTTTAAAGCAATTGCATTACAAACACAACTATGAAAACAGTCTGATTTCTGTCTCCTAAATACTTCCAGGCATGCACATGTTTGTTTATTCTCAAAGTATTCCAAGAATACTTAGTCTTGTACTGAAACATTTTCTGTGCAACCCATTGTCCAGAATATAGAATAATTTGAAGGCACTCTGATTTTAAAGCTGCAGTTTTCTTTTTTTCTGGTCATGCCTAGAGTTTGTCTTCCTTCTCACTTCTCATGCAGTAAACATAATAATTTATGAAAATGGACTCATTTCTAGAGAGAGGCTCTGTACAGATAATTGTGAACTATACTGCAGTGTTCTTCCCAGTGACTTCTCTCCCACTGAGTTTGCAAAGAGATACTTGATTTCCACTCCAGTGTAATTTTGTCCAAATTTCAGGACCCACTGCTCTGTTGCTTCTAAACTTCCAAGTTCTCCTCCTTGCAAAGTCTAATTAAAATCTGCAGTCTTAATTTGGTGTGAACTCTGGAGTTTCAACAGCTATTATTCTAGTTCTTTTAGTTTAGTTTGTCACTTCATACCTCCCAAACTTTGTAGCAGTCCAAGGTACATAAAGTATTGGAAAACAATGCCTATAGTTAAGAAGACAGTCATATATATGTAAGATAGGTGAATGAGAGACATCTTCACATAATTTGTTTGTGATA